>PISX010004394.1:0-67825 GCA_004024625.1 Mellivora capensis
AGAAAGGAAAAAAAAGAAGAAGAAAGATGAGTACTAGTCATTTTAGATAAAATACACTTTAAGACAAAAATTATTAGCGATAAAGAAGGTAACTATAAACTTGTTGCATATAATAACAGAGATATGAAATAGAACAAAAGTGGACATAACTGCAAGCAGAAATCAACCAATCCACAATTGTGGTGATTTTAAGACCCGTCTGTTGATAGAAGATAGATCAAGCAGGTAAAACAGAAGATTTGAATAACACAATTAAAATACTTGATTGAATATGTATAGGACTCCACAACTCCCATTACAGAATGCTTGTGTTATTCAAGCCCTCAGAAAATATATACAAAGGTTCAGAAAGTTCTAATCCTCAAGTCAAGTTCTCAACAAAATTCAAAACCTGGGCATAGAAAAACCATGTTCTCCTGTCAGTCCATTTAGGGTGAGGATTAGTAACAAAAATATCCCTCCTTCATGTTTGGAAATTAAGGTGGAGTAGTTTACTTTCCCCATACAATATGCTCATGTGAACTTCTATTTTTAGATTAACAGTAGATCCCATGGTAAGTTTTATAAAATACTTAATTGTCCTGTTTGGAACTGGTCAAAGATGTCAATTGTAGCCTTTCATAGCTCTTTTCCAGCTCGCGGGATAATGCCTGCCACAGAACAGTAAAGCAATAAAGACAGCACTCTTCAGATGAAGGAATGCCTTTTGTTTCTGGACATATTTAAGGGTTTAGAGTTTACATTCCCATTAAATTTAGCTGTAAATATAGTAAAATACATAGCTACAGATAGCACTAAACTGGTCAATGTAGCTGAATTCACAAATATTAAATATGCTAGCTTGTTCTTTCAGCTATTAAAATAAAATTTTAAAGAATTAGAAGTTAAGGAACATCTGGGTGGCTTAATCAGTTAAGTGTCCAGCTTTTGATATCAGCTCAGGTCTTCAACTTAGGATCATGGGTTTTGGCCCCACATGGGGCTCCACACTGGGTATAGTGCCTACTTAAAAAAAAAAATTAGAAGTTGGGGCGCCTGGGTGGCTCAGTCATTAAGCCGGAGGGAGAAGCAGGCTCCCCCCTGAGCAAGGACCTCATGGGGTCCTTGGGGGACTGAGCCTTTGGCTCAGGTCATAATCCCAGGGTCCTGGGATTGATTTCCATGTCAGGCTCCCTGCTCAGCAGGAAGGCTGCTTCTCCATCTCCCACTTCCCCTGTTTGTGTTCTCTCTCGCGGTCTCTATCAAATAAATAAATAAATCTTTTTAAAAAAATTAGAAGTTAAAAAATAAAGTTTCTAGCCTTATTTAGTACTTAGTATGTACAAGGCACAAATCTAGACATGAGGATAAAGTAGGGGTGGTGTATAAGATGTTGGCCCTTAGGAAATTCATGGTTTGTTTTACCTGAAATTTCAAGTTATAATGCACATGTCAAGAGGAGGTGTTCTGTTGGGGAATGCCTATATGTAATCATGCAAAGAAAAACCCTGAAGTTGCTTTAAGTGCTGAAGAGGCCACACAAAAAATTTTGTAGTTTAAACATTTCCTGTTAAATAGTTAACTTTAGTTTGACCTCAAGAGAGATCCTTAGAAAAACAATATTGCAAATTTTTTTTACACTTTGGATTATACTTTGAACACTTGGGCTGGAGGGGACACTGAAAAGATAATTGGTGTTTGTAAGAGAAGTAAATTAAGTATAGACATATTTGTAATTGCAGTTAATCAGTATTATATTTGCTTAGAAGGGGAAGTCAAGGGAATATACTAACTAAATCTCTGTAAGAGAGGAAAGTTATTTTGATCATTCAACATCAATGACTAGTCCTGCCACTGTGTGTCCCCTACGTGTTGGCTTTCTGCCAGATAAAAGGAGCAGGACAAGAAAACTCCCAGAGATTCTCTTAAGAGCAACAGCAGCATTGTTCAGGAAAAGAGGAGAGAAGTGCTGCTTTGATGAGCTGAGATAAGCTACAAGTACAGAATGTATAAAATGGAGCACATGCTGGCTGATAACATAGTGTGTCAGCTGATCTATGTCCTTACCCAAAGAAATGTTAGCTTCAGTCTGGTTCCTTTTTGTGTTCTAAGTGTTGTATCTGATTCTTTCTTGTAAGTCCTTACACTTCAAAAACCCCCTGCCCAGATTCCCTGCAGGCTTCCATAGGGCAGATTATTTATTCTTATTATAGAACCTTACACCCTTGTAATTCTTATTTACCTCTCTACAAAGGAATAGTTATAGCGGTATAACTTCAGGCAATTTATTTAATCTGTGCTTCTTTGCTGTTAAATATAAATGGTATCAGCCTCTTATAGTTGCTGTGAGAATTAGCATTCCTAGTACAGAGAAAGCACTTAGTAAATAACAGTTATTAGTTATTATGATCATTATCTTCATATCATTAGAGGGCAGTGCTCTTATAGTGTTCTTTCTGTCTTCCTAAGTACTTATCTTCATTGGCCCAGAATCCCAAATGTTTAATATTTTTGCCTGATTTCTTGAGTCTTCATGGTGTGTTTGAGGCAGCTGTTTTCTTTCTTTCTTTCTTTCTTTTTTAATTATTATTTTAAGCTCTATGCCCAACCTGGGGCTTGAACTTAAAACCTCAGGATCAAGAGTTGCCTGCTTTTCCAACTTAGCCAGCCAGGCACCCCCTAAGACAGCTATTTTCAAACTCCGTTTTCTGAACAGTTCCAAGGGAGGTAATTTTTTTTTGTTTTTAGGGTAAGCAGGATTTATTTTCGTTTGTAAGAGAACCCTCTTACAACAGCTTTATTCAATTCTCCTAAAAATGGTGGCTTTCTTTTAAACTATTCTTTTAGAAGCAGCCATTATATAAGTAGAATAGTGGATTCAACCTCAAAATGTGGGCCCTGGTTAGCTTTATTATTCTGCATGTGATCATGATAAAAGATTAGGATGTACTTCACATTTCCAAGCAAAATCCAATTTAAAAAGCTTGTTCTTACCAGACCTCTAAAAACAGCCATTTGAGACTAAACCAGCAGAGCATTACATCACCCCATTGAAGTGTAGGTTTCATTACATGCACCAACAAATGACAAGGCTAGCTTCTGCATTCCACTTTTACAGAATTTATTTTATGCCTCTTATACCAAACAGCATTTTAAACACTGGCATATAAACTCCCTAATAAGATAAAGCAAAGACAAAAGTGTTTACCAGAAACAAAATACACCATCACTTAATAGTCTTCAAACATTATTGCACTTCAACTTTCATAATTTTGCCAGTGCATTCATGGAACAATCTGCAGACAACTCATTTTAACAGACAAAGAACACTTTAAGGGACATGACTGTCCTAACTGTTTATTAGGTAAGAATTTTACAGATATTATTAGCAGTAATGGTGGAGCTGGAGAGTATCACATCTTGTCCATTCCGCGCAGCAAGACCCTCTAATAGTGCGCTGGAACTTGTGACCCTTTCTAAGGCCACAGCTCTTGGCTCTGGCGGCCTGCAAATATCAGCCCTCACATCTCCCTGTGCTTGTGGAGTGGTGATCTGCTGGGTGTCAGAATTTCTTCTGACAGCTTTATGGAGTGGATCAATGAGGATAACCTCAGAGAATTTGTACATGGAATCTTCAGCAACCCAGTAAGATTTCAGGACTCGTAAAGCCCCACAGTGGTGTCTAGCTCGCTCATCTGTAACAGACTGAAGGCCTCGGGCAAGCTGCAGCCAGTTAATTCCATGATGGGCAGGCTTGCTTTAGGTCTTACCCTTAGGAACTGGGAGTTTGTGGCCACTGCGTTGCACACGAATCCAATATATGACACAACCTTGCTCAGTCTTGTATAAGGGAGGTACTTTTGGATTCACATATTTTATTCGGATTTCATCTGTAAGTTTTAACTATCTTTAAAAAAAAACTAATTTGGGAACTCAAGTGTTACAAAGCAGAACTTTCAGTCGTAAGGGCTCTTACCATATTAACATGCTGCCAAGTTAATTCATTTATTGCTTTTCCTATCATCTCTCTCTTTTTTTTTTCTTAAGATTATTTATTTATTTATTTGACAGACAGAGATCACAAGTAGGCAGAGAGGCAGGCAGAGGCGGGGGGTGGGGGGGAAGCAGGCTCGCCACCGAGCAGAGAGCCTGACACGGGGCTCGATCCGGGGCCCATGACCTGAGCCAAAGGCAGAGGCTTCAACCCACTGAGCCACCCAGGCGCCCTATCCTATCATCTCATTTAATCGAAGGCTATCCTGATAGGGAAGGCTAAACTGTTGAAAATAAAAACAAACTACAAAAAACAACTTGCTGGCATTTGCAGATACTGTTCTCCATCAATTTTAATTTACAATCAAAACAAAATGCAGGGTGCCTGGGTGCCTCAGTGGGTTAAGCCTTTGCCTTCAGCTCAGGTCATGATCTCAGGGTCCTGGGATCGAGCCCCGCATCGAGCCCCGCATCGGGCTCTCTGCTCAGCAGGGAGCCTGATTTCCCCCCTCTCTCTGCCTGCCTCTCTGCCTACTTGTGATCTCTCTGTCAAATAAATAAATAAAATCTTTTAAAAAAATGCAAAAATAAATCAAATTCTGTAGTGGATATTTAGGAATGCAACTGACATACATAACTCCTATTTTTATTGTTTTATATTAGAAGAGACTTATTTATTCCCATTGACTGATTTTATAATAAATTCATCTTACAAATCCAAATTAATTCATCAGTTCTAATTGTGGATTTATCTGCTACTTTGGGGAAAAACAAATATTTATAAGTAAATATTTGTGTATTCTTTGGTAAGCATTTATTGACACTGTTACGTGACAGGCATGTAACACATAACGTGCTCTAAGCTAAGGATATATTTGACAGGCTACAAACTGATAGCCTTTGGCTAAACACAAACCTATTGGGTTTCCGCGTAATTGTGCATTTAGAAGAATAAAGACCTTATTGATTTAAGAATACTTTGAAACCACTGTTTTGTAAAGTGTCCTATCTCTTCCAGACAGTTGACTACCACTCTTGCTTTTGCAGAGGTCCAGCTGGAGTAAGAGCCCAAGCCCTGGATAGAGAAGGAAATCTGGTAGAAGATTTTGTATTTGATGGAGGAGTTGGGGATATTGGAAATCGCATTCTTCATGTGAGAAATGCACCTTCCCCTGCAGCTACTTCTTCTCTTGCAATTTCTGGAATGATTGCAGATGAAGTGCAACAAAGATTTAAATTGTAAATAATGTAAGGAGCTAGGTATGCATTTTAATTTCCATATTCTGCAACAAGAATATACTAATTGCATCCTATAATTTAAGGAAAATGATTTGAAAATCTCCTTTTTAGGTATCCTAACAACTGAATTGTTAGAATGCTATAACATAGAAATAATTTTTTAAAGTTCATCCTCTTTCACTTTGCAAATAAAGAAGCAAGGTACAGTTGTATCTGTCCTGAATCCCTTTGTTATTGACCTGTCCTCACCAACCATGATCTAGAGATTTGGCTTTCTAGAATTTCTGGGAATGATGTCACAAAAAATTGATTATTCCCTTAACTTTTTTGCCTTATGATTTCTAAGCTTTTTATTCTCTGCTAAATAAGAAAATATAGTATATTGTAGGTTGCAAACTTCCTTTTAATTTTGAAGAGTCATAGGAAAGCTCACATCATTTGGAGCAACAGTATTTGTATTTGGGATTTTAAAATTCTTGATTTAAAGAAAATATATGAAATTTCACATTTTTAAGTAGTTTGAATAAGATTCTGTCTAGCTATAATATTTGTAAGAAGTAACTTTGCAAAAGAAACGTAAAGTCTTTATTATTTCCAGTCTTTTTATAACTTAGTGTGGGATTACCACTAAATCCAAACAGCAGTACACTATGAGTGGTTCTTGCTGACTCTTTATAGTCTTTTGTGGTTGAGAAAAAAGAACTTAGGATTTAGAACTGATAGGTTTTTATGAGAGCAGTGTTAGGATCCTAACACTGATATACAGAACTCTGGAATTTTAAAAATTATTTACCTCTGTATCTCTGTTCAGTCATACCAAGTTTCTCAAACATTGGCCAAGATCACTAATTATTCATGCCTACTTGGTTTTCAGGGATCCTGTGAACTTTTATGAGGATATTTCTTCATTTGGGGGAAATAATCTAACTTTGAGGCATTCACTTTTGTAAACCGCAAAAGTGCCTTACATTCATGTGTACTTCATGAGTATTTCAAATTATGGCCCAGTGCCGGTACTGTATATTGTATATATGTGTGTGGTATCTGTTGAAATGATTCTTGCAGTTCAGAAGGTTGGAAAATAGAAATATAAATGAATTTATGGCTGCCTATCGATTGGGAAAACTTTTATTACAGAACCATCATGTAGGTGAGACATTTTCATTCATTTCCTCATATATATATGCTTTCTCAGGATTAATCTTCCACTCTTCTTTTTTTCCTCTTATCTTTCCAAATCTATGTGATAGATAAGTAAGGATGTGCATTTTGACTGATAGGAAAAACTTCTGTTTTCTTCCTTTTCACTTCATGCCTCAGTGATTACATTGTTTGAGCTACCTCAACCATTAATTTGAAAGGCTGTATCACCAGCTCATGTTCAAGAAGTAGCACATCCCAGGTATAGACAAGGCAATTATTTGACACTTGGGATGAGCATTTTGAAAGCATTCAGAAACCACTCACAGAAGAAACCAGCCCTAATGGTTCTTCATAACAACTGATTCCTCCAAGAAATGTGACACACAGGATATTTTTCTGTTCCATTACAAGACTATTAAGAGATGGAAAATTTTACAATTCTCTATTTCATAAACAGTGAGATTGCATATATACTAAGCTGTGAAAGACTGAAGTTACAAAAATAACTATCCTAATTAAAGCAACCCCTATTCCATTTGGGTCTATATTATACCCCCAAAAAATACAAGTGAAAAAATTATTGAAAGTAAATGTGTAGGTAATTATGTTTGTAAAACATTTTATATTTATATTAATTGGGTTTGTTGTGTAATACTGATATGCTATTTAAATGTTTTGTGTACTTCTGAAAGAAGAATGTAAATTAATATTAAAATATTTTAATGAGCCTTAGTGTTGTGAATGTAATCTTTAGTTTCATAAAAACTCTGATTCAAGTAAATGTTTGGTGTGTGAAACATGAACTATCATAGCTCTAAGTAGCAGACAATCTTAAAAAAAAAGAAAAAACTATATTCGTGTATAATACAAAAAAGAGGTTTATATTTTAGGTAAAAAGTAGAGCACTTCCCCACTTACGAAAATGGCTTTCCATTTGGTAATGGTGGCAATATATGGCTGACCTCAGTGTCATCTTCATACCCCAGAGCGCACCAGGGAACATTGTTTCCGTTCCATAGCAGAATATGTATGTAACATATAAACACACAATGCTTTGCAGGAGGTGGGGGGGGCAATAAATCAAATTGGAGTTTCATAAATAATTAGTTTCTCTTAGGAAGACAATCTGGTCTGGTCTCTCTTACGGGGTTGAGTTTCTGGGCATAAGTTTCCCATAAGGGTTATAGGGCAAATGATCTGTCTGAGAGCCTGCTCCAACTTCTTTTCAGCAGGTGGACTGTAACAGGACTAGAGTTAGCTACAACAACAAACCATGAAAGTGAGTGACAATGACATATATTGTTTCCTGTGGCATTGCTTTGGTTTGCTTCTGACTGGCAGCACTTGCAGCTTTAAATAAATTGAGGAAGTAGGAGAGAATAAATGGGAGAAATGTTGAGAAAGTCCTTTTTGAAAATGTCTTTCAGTGAGAGAATATTAGTGGTACATTATCTCTGCCTTTGAAAATTTGAGATGTGCTTAGATTATTCAAGTTACCTCCCCAAAGCCATTCTAAGTTCTAAAAAGATAAAATTACTATTTATCAAATAATTAATATAGCATATTCATTTAAACTCAGATTTATGGTCGAGTATTGTATGTATTTAATACTTCCATTTTTTTTTATTTAAAAGATTTTATTTATTTGAGAGAGAAAGCAGGGGGAGGGGCAGTGGGAAAGGGAAAAACAGGCTCCTTGCTGAGCAGAGAGCTCCCTGCTGGTGGAGCTTGATCTCAGGACCTAGGAATATGACCTGAGCCAGAGGCAGACGCTTAACCCACTGAGCTACCCATGCACCCCCAATACTTACATTTTTAAAAAAAGATTTTATTTTTAAGTAATTTCTATACCAACATGGGACTCAAACTCACAACCTTGAGATCAAGAGTCTCAGCCTATACTGATGGCCAGCCAGACACCCCCAATATGTCCATTTTTTTAACACTTTAAGCAAGTGTTTATAATGGGGTTGGAAATTTTTTTTTTAAAAGATTTATTTATTTGACAGACAAAGATCCCAAGTAGGCAGAGAGGCAGGCAGAGAGAGAGGAGGAAGCAGGCTCCCCGCGGAGCAGAGAGCCCGATGTGGGGCTCCATCCCAGGACCTTGGGATTCTGACCTGAGCCGAAGGCAGAGGCTTTAACCCACTGAGCCACCCAGGCGCCCTGGGGTTGGAAATTTTTTAAAAAGATTTATTTGACAGAGAGAGAAGGAGAGCATAAGCAAGGGGAGCAACAGGCAAGGGAGAAGGTGAAGCAGGCTCCCCCCTCAGCAAGGAGCCCCAAGTGGGTCTCAATCCCAGGACCCTGGGATCATGACCTGAGCTAAAGGCAGACACCTAACCAACTGAGCCACCCAGATGTCCCCATGTTCAATATATTTAAGATACATTTATATTTCCTTTTCTGTGAACTGTTTTTTCATATATTTTATCCTTTTCCCCCCTCAAGTTTTGGTCTTACTAATTTGTAGGAACTATTTGTTTGTTTGTTTATTTGAAGTAGGCCCCACATGGAACCCTACACGAGGCTTGAATTCATGACCTGAGATTGAGACCTGAGCTGAGATCAAGAGTCAGATGCTTAACTTTCTGAGCAACCCAGGTGCCCCTTTTAGATATTAAGGAAATCAACTATTTAGAAATGAGTTGCAAATATTTTTTTCCGTTTGTCACCTGCTTCTTGACTTACCTTGTGATTTTTTTTCCGTTCATTTTTAAAAATAGGTTTTTCAGTCTTCTACATTTTATTTCATAGTAGAAAGGTCTTTCGTATTCTGAAGTTACAAACAAATTATTTTACGGTTTTAATTTTTTACATTTATGTCTTTGACACTTCTGCAATTTATCCTAGTGTGGAGTGTGGGGTATGGATCCAACATTTTATTCTGGATGGCCCATTTGTCTCATTGGGATTTTTACGGGTGTCATTCTTGGATTATCCCCCACATGCACGTAGGTCACATTTCTGTTTGCCTAGCTTAGAGATCACAACTCAGAAGCCTGTAGAGACTAGGCAGGTTACATAAAAGGGTGGAGAGTGCCAGGTAGGGAGTATAGCCAACGGAAATGGGATGGCATACTTTTCTAAAGAGGGCAGCCACTACCCATTGCCTGCTGATTATTCCATTGCAGGAATGCAGCAGGGCCCAGTGTTGTGAGATTTTTGTCAAGAGAATGGAAATCCATTTTTATATAAAAATCTCTTAATTTTAAAATGTTAACAATTTTAAAATTTAAATATAGATCTAGATAAACAGAATGTGTCTTCAGGCCAGATTTGGCTCAGAGGTGGTTTCCAATATCCTTGGCCAAGAATGAAACTTCCACTAACAACTTCACTCTATAATACAAGCACAGTCTAGTAGTTTGACAGCCTAGGAGTATATAGCTGGAGTTCTGGAAGAGAAGAGATAGTAAAGACAGTTTGTATAAGCCGAAGTCTTTGCCATCACTGACTGAAAAGTAATTGGAGAAATAAAAGCATTTCACTATCTTTTTATCCCAAGTACATGGGAATGTGGATATGACTTTATTAGAAGAAATTCGTGATTCAGTGAATACTTGGGTTAGAAAAGTGAGTTTTCCAGCTCTGCCATTCTGATTTTGCCAAATGACAAATCGGTCTGTTTTGGGAAAGGACAATTGTTGAGTTACTGATGAGAGGTACAGTTGTTTTTTCACCGTGCTCTTCCTTTCCCTTCCTTGCTGCTGGTGGTTGACCCCACTGTGTGCTGAGGGCTTTCCACGTCTCACATCCCTAACTCCTCAAAACATCACTTGATGAAATAGTTAACTACCTCCTATATACCCAACAGCCGTGGAGAGCACACGTCAAACATCGAGTCCGCCCGAATGTCCCTTTCCCTCCCCATCCTGAACTGCTTCCATGACTGCAATAGTGGGGCTCAGAGTGACACCGAATCAGGATCGTCTTGGGAAGGTCGAGTGAAGGAAGCGTTTGTGTAAAACACAGTCATTTGGGTGGTCTGCCTGGAACAGGCCCCCAGGAAGTACCCAACACAGTCCGACTCCTACCGCCGGCCTCCGCGCCTCTGCAACCCAGCGACCCGCCGGCGCCTCTGCCAAGCTCCGCGGCGCGCATGCTCCGTCCGGGGCTTCTCCGGCGACCCAGGATAATGAGCGCCGGGCCCAGGGGGCGGGCCGAGCGGCGACTGCTGGAACCCGGAGTTCGGCTGCGGCCCCGGGGCGCTGTGCGCGGCTGCTACGGGGGCGGCAGCGGTGGCCAGCGCTCTGCGCGCCAGAGTGTGGCTTGCTCTCCCAACGCGCACGCCCGCTCGGTCCCCAGAGCCCTCCGGAGGTGACTCGGACGGGCCGGGCGGCGTTGCCTGTTGGGAGGGCGGGGATGAGGCAATGAGGAGAGGAGCTGCGGCCGCCGCTCTCCGCCAGCCGCGACCGTAGCGGGAGTTGGGGCAAGGGCGAGGTCAGCCGTACCCCGCGCGGGTTGCGAACCCAGACAAAGGAGGAGGAGTCCCCCAAGAAGCGGACCAGCGCCGCGGGGACAGGAGGCCGCCGCCTCGCTCGCAGCTGGGGGGTCCCGCGGACTCTCCGGCCACCGCGCTTCCTTTGCGGACGCTGCGCGAGAGGCCGCCGGGGTCGAGGAAACCGCCCCCAGAGCCCCCGCCCACCCGCCGGCACCGCCCCCCGAGCTGCCTCGGCCGTAGCTGCGGCCCCGGCGGGAGGCGGCGGCGGCGGCGGCCGGCGAGGCGAGGCGGCCCGCGCCCTGCCTGTCAGGCCACCCGCCCGGCCCGGCTCGGTCCGCGGGCCGCCCCTGATGCGGAGGCGCTGCCGCCGGGGCCATGCAGCAGGCGCCGCAGCCCTACGAGTTCTTCAGCGAAGAGAACAGTCCGAAATGGCGGGGACTGCTAGTCTCGGCCCTGCGGAAGGTCAGTGCTGGTGCCCGGGCGACCGCGGGGGCCGAGGGAGGTGCCGGGGCGGCCGCGGAGCGTCGGCTGAGCCTGGCGGCGGGGGGGCGGGGGGGGTGGGAGGGTTGGGAGTTGGGGGTTGCCCGGCTCGGGCCCCTGAGAGCTTCTAACGGGGAACTGCACGTCCTCCCAGTGCTCGGGTCCTGCGGGCCGAGCTCTTGCTCAGTGGCTGGCTGTGGGGGGTTCAGAATTGCCTGTTGCATCCAAAAGGACGTTTTCTCAAGTTTTTGCCTGGCCCCGGAAGGAAGGTTTTGTTATGATCATAAAAATGGATTTCATGTTGCAGTCATTTCGTCAGGCAACTTCCGCCGTTGGCCAATTTGTTGTCCTCAGGCTGGATTAGGGCAAGAGAAAGTCTCGCTGGTGTTTACACAGTTTCTAAAACAAAAGTTCATTTCCAGGCCCGGTAATTACCTTCAATCAGGTTCTTTGGGGGTGTTCCCCTAGGCAGTTTGCTTGTCAAGGGTGTCCACTCACGAGGAGGTGCTTTTTTGTAACATGGTTGTGTTTCACGTGTGAAATGTCAGTGGGCTCTAATACTTCTTTTACAATTCTTGAGGGAAATTTAAAGTGCTTCCCTCACTTCCTGCGAAAGGTATCCTATCCGTTTACAAGAGATTTCGCTTGGAAAATTTGGTGTTTCTTCACTGGGTGCAGTTTAGACCTTGGAATCATTTTAAGGGGGGCAAAAAAGGTTCATCTCATAAAATAACCTGTCAAGTTCGGGTGTATACCCTGGGTGCATCTCTCTTGTACGTGATGTGATCTCCGTTTGTGAATTTAGGTAATAATCGTACTGTCATTTTTATAATAAACCTTTTTGTAAAATCAAGACAAATTTAAAGACTGCAGGATTAGGCATCGTGCCTGCTGAACATGGGCTTCCATTGATGCAGGGAGTTAGTACTGTCTGCATTTTGTGCAAAATAACAATAAATTTTAAATAATTAAAAAAACAGTAATTTGAAAGACTGCACTTGGAAAATAAATCTTCAAATAACAAATTTCTGCAAATGAAGAAGTATATTTTAAAGGTGAGATCATTTTCCTCATGCATTTGGAGTTTCAGATTTTCCATCGTTTCCATGATTCTTACAAGGAGATACTGCCTTCCTTGGGCCAAACACCAAGTCATGTCTTTTTTTGAGAACTTGGTGGTGGAGGTAACTAGGGGGCGGTTATTTCACTGGTATACTAGGTGTTGAAGTTAATTGACTTTACTTCCTTGGGCAGCCTGATTCTACAAGGAGCGGGAAAAAACTGCAAGTGTGCTGAGTAGTGATAATAAACTCTGCCTGGAGTTGAAAAGTAAAGGGGGATATGATCAGATAGTTATTGACTCTTTTGTGAGTAATTGCACTCAGCAGAAGGTGAGTGCACTTATCAGGTAGACGTGTATTTTTGGCAGTGGGATGCAGGTATATACCTACTGGTCCTTTCTGGTAGCAAATAGCATTTGAGTGTGTGTTGCATAATTTGTTCCGTAGGTAGCTTTGACCCTAATAATCCTGCATGAACAGAGACAGATTTACTTCTTCAGGTTAGGGTAGAAACAAAGCCAGAACAAGTATCCTAGTCCATTGCTTTGAGACTGTTAATTTGCCTTTATATGCTGTTCTTGTTTACCTGGGGTTCTGGTGTCTTGTAGATCTGTACTGTCTTGTACCACAGTTCTCATAGGTCCTTTGCTTATGGAATAAATACATCTAAGAAAATTTGGTCTTTTGCGGTGAACTCAATTCAAAAAGCAATTTCCATTTAATTCATTAATTTACTGTTATTACAGAATTGAGATATATTCCTATGGAATACATCTTTCATATTTTTGGAAAATTTTTGGTGTTAATAATAACTGGATTATGTCCAGTTTTGTGGTATTTGTGGTATTGCAACATGCAGGTTTATGGTGCCTGCTGAGTTACTGCTCAGGAGGAGCTCAAGGTTCACTCTTCATTTGTAGAATGTGTTACATTCTGGTATGTACCTGCCAGCCATACCTTTGTGCAATGAGAAATCCTGCCATTTCGAGGAAGGTTCTGTCTTTACTTAAGAACTTGGCTTGCTTCCTTCCTCCAGCTAACAGATAGTTACAGACTACTAGGATTAGTTGTAGTGGTAGTATTGGTCTACTAGGATTTTTCTCCTCCAGTTGGCTTTTTCCTCATTGAACATGTGGAATACTTCTTTTAACTTTTTTTTCCTCTATATTTATCCCTGTGTTTTTTTAATTGAAGTTTAATTGATATTAATATTTATTGAACACATTTTAGGTATCTGGCACCATGCTGGAACTAAGATGAAATAAAGATGAATAAAAGCCATGCTTTTAACTGTTTACCATCTACACTGAACATTCTAAACCTTTTGGTTTGGATTTATATAAATGAGATAGCTAGCAATTAGGAGCTTAGAGTTATGTAAGGAATATCTGTATGTGTGTGTGATAAGAGCAGTATAGTTTAATTGGCTCTATCAGATTCTACTTGGGCATCTTGGTGGAACCTCTGAAACTTAAAGTATACTTTTCTGAAAGGTAAAATCATGGCTCATGCAAATATATATGAACATGTGTCAGTGATTTTGATTCAATTTATTACCTAATAGGGGAACTCATAAGTTAATGTTAAAGCTACTTCATATGAAAATTTTAGGAGGTAGGTATTTATAGACAATTTAATAAAGGAATATTAAGATTGTTGGGTTAGATACAAAATTAGTTAATATCCTATAGGAACATAAACAGTAAGTTTTGGATTGTATTTTCCACTGATTTGAAATTATTTGCATCTGTACCAGATAAAAATCTCAATGTTAATCTCACAGATTTGTAAAATAGCCCAGTCAATAGACAGTATTCAGAGGTTTGAGCACAGCATTGTACTGAAAGATACCTAGTAATCTCTTTTGCTTATTTTCAAGTTTTGGCTAATTTTTATGAACATCAGATTACATGGTGAAGTCACCATTGTTGACCCTGAAACCACCGGGGATTTTTTTAAGCCAACATTAAATATTTGTTTCACTACATAGAAACACAAACATTGAAAAATAGATTTATGGAAAAATAATTTTGGAAATAGAAATGTGTTCTTTAACTTTTTGTTTTGTTTTTGTTCTTTAACTTTTTGTTGTTGTTTTTTAACTTTTAAAACTACTTCAGGTATAGCATTTAAATACGTAAAGAACTACAAAGGGTCAAGCTGAGGGAAATAACATTACTAATGGATAATACATGGATTGTTAACATTACTGCTGAATTATGTATCTTCCCTAAAAGAGCCAGAAACATAAATGCCTTCACCACTACTCCCCAAGAACACTGAAGCTATCATATTACTTGGGAGAAAAAAGAGAGTGTGGGATATACTTGTAAATGCAACTTATTACCTGTGTCTTTGAAATGCCTTTGGTACTTTGGTATGCGCTATTGATTGTATGCTGAAAAAAATCAGTGTTAGCATTCTACGTATGGAAAACATGCCTTAAAATAATTTTATCAGACTTTTTTCATCCGTGTTGTTTCCCTTGTAGATGCCTTTTCTTTTGGGTGTTCTTCACCACGCTAAATGTGGAAAAGAAAATGTCTGTTGCCTTTCTATCTGTAGTTAAAAGTGTCATAGAGAGTTAGAAAGAAGTGGTTGAATTGTTCTTGACCTTAATTCAGGTTAAATATGAACTCCTCACCCCAAACATTACGGTTTGCTCTTAGATATCTGTCTAAAATATAAGAGATACGAGACAATGTCTAGTTAATTAAATAGCAGTCTGTGGCAAGGAAGAAGAAAGTAGGAGGTTTTGGTTTAGAAATGCTTTTGTGAACTCTGAAATTCTGGTGTTTCTGCCCTTGTACTCTCTCTTGGAGCCATTTTAGAAGACTGCTCTGGATCTTTCTGGGGCCCAAAAGAAAAGTATAGGGTGCTTTGAGAAAATAAAATTGGTGTCACTGACACAAGAGGGTCCAGGAGGGCTTCTCTAGGGGGATAACGTTTGTGCTGAGTTCTGGAGGATATATTCAGATATATATTGAGTGCCTCATGGGTGTCCTGTACTACTGTTGATACTGAGGTTGTGTAGTAAGACCCCTGCTCTCGTAAAGCTTCCAATCTAAATGTCTGTGTGGGAGAGGCCTGAGAAGGACAGACAATAAAGAACAATTATCTGCAAGATCAATAGGAATTAACAAGACAAAGAAAGTGGGGAGAAAGGATTTGAGGTTGAGGGAAAGGTAGAAAGGTGAATTGTTTTAAAGAACTAAGACCAAGTGAAAAGAAAAAGCTGGTTGGTAGACCAGGTTAAGAGGTTTCTATTTGAGAGTTGGAAGCCCTGTACTGTTATTTATGTAACAAAATAATTAGATTAACTTGGTCAAAATTGCTTTTTTAAAATATCACTCCAGCTGAAAGCTAGAAATGAATAGGATATCCTATGATTTTTTTTGTGACGTCAGGCCTGTTCTGGATTTCCTAAAGCCACTGACTAAAACAGTAGAACTCCAGGGAGTCGTTTGGAATTATTCCAAACTAATAAGGACCCAAACTGACCCAAGGGGTTCAGCCAGAACTGGATGAGCATTAGGAATGCATTTTAACTTGCTGCATTTAGCTCCCTGTCAGCCATGACTTAGTAGCTGTCCTCTATTTTCAGTTTAATTTTGGTATGGTATATTTGGAGCAATAATATTCCATTAAAGTGTTTTATGCTGACTATCCAAAGCATTACCTGTGTTAGCACTTGACATAAATCAAGTATATGTCTTTTATATTAACCATGGCCTCTCTTTCAGGGGAACAGTAGTTTGATTATATTGTCTGTTAGCCTGCATGTTTGAATCAGGAAGGAATTTTAATGGAACTAATGGATTTAGCATTATCTCATGTAGGCACGTTAAAAATTAACAACCTAAAACTCTTATCTTCTTTTACGTGAGAACATATAGTAGAAAGCCTTTGAAAGGTGTAACTGTTATACACTTCACATTTTAATGTGTAGAAATGAAGCAACACAAAATAACATCAAGATCTACACGTGACCACTAGTATTGTCTCTTGCAAATAAAGTTTTCATTCTCCCTGTTTTCTTCTTTAAATCACTTTGTAAACTCAAACATTATCTTTTACTTACACAGCACTTTCTAATTCTTTCTTAACCTACCTATTAGGTATACCTACCTATTATTAATATTAGCGGCATTTGGCAGTTGAACTCCTCCTCTTTTTTTTTTTTTTAAAGATTTTATTTATTTATTTGTCAGAGAGAGAGAGAGAGCACAGGCAGAGGGAGAAGCAGGCTCCCTGCTGAGCAAGGAGCCCGATGTGGGACTCAATCCCAGGACGCTGGGATCATGACCTGAGCTGAAGGCAGCCGCTTAACCAACTGAGCCACCCAGGCATCCCAGTCTCCTCCTTTCTTGAAATCCTTTTCTTGTTTGGCTTCCAGGACACCAACCTCTGCATGTTTTCTCCCTCTGGCTATTACTTTTGGGTCCTCTCCTTTGTCAAGTCCTGCACCTCTTCCCAAACTACATTATCCTGACCTCAGTGCTTAGTTTTTGGACTTATGTTTTTATTTACAGTCATTTGTAGATCCCATCCAGCCTCATGGCTTCGCATGTCATCTGTATCTGATGATTTCCATATTTTTATTTCTGGCTCAGAACTCTCTCCCGAGGTTGGGTAACCAACTCCTTTCTTGATACTTCCACATCTCAACCAATACTGAGCTCCTTCTCTAACCCCCCCAAAACCTGGTGCTTTTGTAGTGTGTCCTGTATCAGTAAATGGCCAGCTTCTGCATCCTTCTAGTTGCTCCAAATAAAAATCTGGAGTTATTCTTGAATCCTGCCTTTCCTAATTTGTATAATCTGTCAGCAAATTGTTTAGCTCTACTTTAAAAACTGTAGCTGTACTCAACCACCATTTCTTACTCTTCCGCTTCTACCACCTGGGACCAAGCCATCACCAATCTCCTGGAATGTTAAAATAGCCTGTAACTGGTCTCTCTTCTGCCCTTGCCCTGTTCAGTCTTTTCTCAACGTGGCAGAGATAAGTGAAACCTTATTATTCCATTGTTTAAAACTCTCATTGCTTCTCAGAATAAAAGTCTAATAAGTCCTCTCAATGGGTTACTACACTCTGATGCTGCCTGTTGCCTTTACATCTCTGACTTCATATACTTCTCTCCCTTTTTTGCTCTGTTCCTTCCTTACAGTGGCTTCCTTGTACTCACAGACATATTCTAAGGTGTAGACATATTCTAATCTCAGAGCTTTTGTACTTGCTGTTTCTTTTGCCTATAACAACCTTTCTGCAGATTAAAAACATGACTGGTCCTCATACCTTCTTTAAGTCTTTAGAAAAACATCTTGAAGAAGACTCCTCTTGGAGCCCATTTAAAACCACTATATCCCCTGCTTCCTGGGCATCCCTCTGTAGATGTTCACAACATAACCCAATCCAAGCTTATTATCATTGTCCAAAACTTTTAGTATAAGTGATACACTCAGTTTTCTTTTTTTTTTAAGATTTTATTTATTTATTTGACAGAGATCACAAGTAGGTGGAGAGGCAGGCAGAGAGAGAGAGAGGAGGAAGCAGGCTCTCTGCTGAGCAGAAAGCCCGACGTGGGGCTCAATCCCAGGACCCTGAGATCATGACCCGAGCCAAAGGCAGAGGCCTTAACCCACTGAGCCACCCAGGCGCCCCTACACTCAGTTTTCAAGCCAGAAACCTGATCATCCATCACCTATCCCTTCCTTCTCACAGCAGGTTCAAATCTCATCAACATTGAGTCTTGATTCTTTCTCCTAAATTAGAGGTTTATTGTTGTTGTTGTTGTTTTTTTTGCTATATGTCCCCAAAATAAGTTTTTAATGGTTCAAATTGTTCAAGTTCAAATAGTTGCAGAAGGTATAATTTAGCATGTGTTCTAAATACTCATGTTTTAAAATAAAATAGTTCTATCAGTCTTTTATTTTTTTTAAGATTTTATTTATTTGAGAGAGAGAGAGAGAGAGAGTGAGAGAGAGCACAAGAAGGGGGAGGGTCAGAGGGAGAAGCAGATTCCCTGATGAGCAGAGAGCCCAACTCAGGGCTGGATCCCAGGACTCTGGGATCATGACCTGAGGCGAAGATAGCCACTTAACCAACTGAGCCACCCAGGCGCCCCCACCATTGATCCTTTTAAAATAAACATGCAAAGTGCTTTTTAAAAAAATGTTTTTATTTTAATTCCAGTTAACATACACTGTAATGTTAGTTTCAGGTGTACAGTATAGTGATTCAACAATTCCATACATAATCCCACGCTCATCATGAGAAGTGCACTCCTTAATCCCCAGCACCTGTATCACCCATCCCTTCCACCTTCCTCCCCTCTGGTAACCATCAGTTTGGTCTCTATAATTAAGAATGTTTCTTGGGGAGCCTTTGTGGCTCAGTTGGTTAAGTGTTTGCCTTTGGCTCAGGTCATGATCCTGGGGTCCTGGAATCGAGCCCTGAGTCAGGCTTCCTGCTCAACAAGGGAGCCTGCTTCTCCCTCTGCCTGCTGCTCCTACTTGTGCTGTCTCTTTCTGTCAAGTAAATAAATACAATTTTTAAAAAAAATCTGCTTCTTGGTTTCACTCTTTTTATTCCTTTTGTTCATTTGTTTTATTTCTTAAATTCCACATATGAGTTAAATCATATGGTATTTGTCTTTCTCTGACTTATTTCACCTAGCATTATACTTCAACCTTCCTCCGTGTTGTTGCATATAGGATCAAAGTGCTTTTTTAACAGCTGGAAATTTTACACTATTCTTTTTTCTCTATGGACTTTTCATTCCACTTCCTCTGCATAATTATATTTTGATATAATATGTTTATGCTTAAAAGTCTTTGATCCCTCCTTTATATTTATACTTTCCTCAACAACAAAAATGCTGTAAATTGAGTTTTTTAAAAATTTCTTCAATGAACATGAAGCATCAAAATGTTTCTTTTAGAGTTCTGGGTGGCTTAGTTGGTTAAGCATCTGCCGCCTTCTCAGGTTGTGATCCTGGGAACCTGGGGTCCTGGGATTGAGTCCTACATCAGACTGTCTGTCCCTCTCCCTCCTGTACCTCCCTCACCACCCCCCACTCATGCTCTCCCTCTCATGCGGTTACTCTCTTCTCTCTCCCAGATAGATAGATAAATAGATAAATAAATAAATAAATAAAATCTTTTAAAAAATCTTTCTTTTAGGGTGAATTGCTACTAGGATATAGTTGAGCAAAAGAACATACATGTCATGGATTTTGAAAAATTAGTAATTATAAAGCTTTATTGAATATGTATTATTCAGTGACATCTGTGGAGCTCTCTACCTTGTTTTTAAATTAGTTCCTGTTTCACGGGTGACTGTTATTGCCAGAATGAGATAGGGTCTTGCTCTTGCTGAACTGTGAATCACAGTTCAGCATCAGTTCTATTCCTGTTTCCCTTTTGTAGATATAAGCCCCGAGAACCCTTGTTAACACAAATAGAAGAAAAATTTAAGGCAATCAAGCTCATTTTTTAAACTTTCTTCAAATTATATGACAAAATTATATTGTTATCTGTCAAAAAGACTCTTAATAATATAGCAGTCAGTAACTTATTTATGTTCTGCAATTTTGTCTCAAGTAAAAAGTTGGAAACCACCTGACTTGCAGAATGATTTGTTACCTGGTCTTCTGAGCTGTTCACTTTTTCATTTTCTATTCTTCTGCTCATTTTTATTGAGTTGTTTGTTTTGAATTTTTAAGTTTTGAAAAAACTGTATATATCTCAAAACAAATCCTTATCAGATATATGTTCTACGGAGATTTTCTTCTGATTTATAGCTGCTTTTTTCATTGTCTTTCTTTTTTTTAAATTAACATATAATGTTAATATAATTAACATTTAAATGTAAAGTTAAATATTTTTATATGTGTTTATACATGGATCTGTATATAATATCACGACTATTCTTTTTTATAGTATGTATAAGGAAATACCTTCTGGCAATTTGAAAATATGGTGTAACTAAAATACAGGTCTGACTTGTTAATCTACTTTTAAAGACTGAAAATTATTTTAATTGCTCTTTTTCTGAGTAGTCTTTCAGAAAACTATGATGGGTGAGTTCTAATGTAATTTTGTTTACTGTCTCTTAGGGTGCTGAGATAGTAAACACTGCAACTACAAAGTATAGTTATCTTTATCAACTTGATGTCCTATTAGTATTTATGTGTGGGATTTTAACATTATATATATATATATTTTATGACTTCATATTTGCAGTTACTTTAAGAAGTTTGGCATAAGAAATTTTGATGTTCAATGTTAAAGTTGCTTTGCAGGTTATTTACCAAAATCATAATCACAGAAAAAAAATCTATCCCAGTTAGACATTATCTTAATTCTCATGCACAATCACTTTCACTGAGTAGGGTACTTGGCTTTTATGGAGGATGTTTTAAGAAATAGCCTTATGGGGGTTCCTGGGTGGCTCAGTGAGTTAAGGCCTCTGCCTTCGGCTCAGGTCATGATCCCAGGGTTCTGGGATCTAGCCCCGTGCCGGGCTCTCTGCTCAGCTGGGAGCCTGCTTCCCTTCCTCTCTCTCTCTCTGCCTGCCTCTCTGCCGACTTGTGGTCTCTGTCTGTTAAATAAATTAAAAAAAAAAAAAAGAAATAGCCTTATGAATGCCCTTGCTAAACTTCCAATGTAAATGCTTTTCCTTTTATTCAAAAAGAAGTCTCTTAATTCTATTGATCCAATAGAAATATATGGTAAGATGTAATTAAGTTTCTTGTCCTGTTAAAGAAGTGCAAGATGTAAGAGAAAATATTTGCTTCCCCCAAATCTTGAATTTGTAAAGAAATATTATAAAGCCTGGCTTTTTGGATATTGGTCCTTTATAAATATCTAACTCCTTTACTTAAACTCTTCTTTCCCAAAGTCCTTAAAAAGGTAGTATTTGTTATCTCTAGTTTTATGTATCCTCCTTTTTTGCACTTCCCTAGTTCATATTATGTTTCTTTTATAAGTTAGTGTATTTTATCAAAATTATTCCTGCAAATAAAAAGATAACTAACTTTATGAGGTTTATAAGAAAAATAGCAGTACTTCCTCCCCGTCACAAAATTTTCTGCTTTCCAGAAACAGTCACTTGTAACATTTTAAAGTGATTCACTTCAGTATTGTGAAAAAAATTGCTGTTTCTTGATTTTTCTGTTTGGCCATTATCTGTTAATGGAAGATAAAGATTTAAAATTCTTCTTTTTTTTAAGATTTTATTTATTTTGGAGAGCATGCACACGTAGGAGGAGAGACAGACAGGGAGACAGAGAATCTCAAGCAGACTCCACACTGAGTGTGGAGCCCAAGCAGGGCTTGATCTCACAACCCTGAGAAAATGACCTGGGCTTGAAATCCATTGTCGGTGCTTAACTGACTGAGCCACCCAGGCACCCTAATATTCTTTAATACACATATATATTTCCTCCTTCCAACCATACACACTTTATCATACATATATACTTCCTGCCTCACACCCCATGCCATGGTTATATGTTAGGTTTTTTTGGATTAGTATTCAAAGTTTACATTATTATGACTGTAAATGCTGTTACATATACACCACTTTTTCTTTCCTACTTAACCTTTTACTTTTACTGGAATTAGTAATAGTCTTGTTTTCTTGTGTAGTTTTCTATGTACCTACTAATTCAAGCTTAAACTCTCTATCAGTTGTCTAAATATCCTCTTAAGATTTTTAGGTTCATCAGATGCTCTTATCAATTTAATCTTTTTTGAGGTTTTTATTTATTTTACTAATCTCTACACCCAGTGTGGGGTTCTAACTCACAACGCTGGTGAGATCAGAAGTCACATCCTTGGGGTGCATGAGATCAGGGTTGTGAGATCAAGCCTCATGTGGGCTTAAGTTCTCTCTCCCTCTCCCTCTGCCCCTCCTCATGCTCTCCTGTTCTCTCTAAAGTAAATAAATAAATCTTAAAAAAAAAAAAAAAAGAGTCACAGGTTCTTTGACTGAGCCATTACATCTTCTTGAGACAGTTTCTCCCAGTCTTCTGATCTTCTCTAGTCTGGACTGGTGACCTTACGCCTGTTGTACATCTCTCATAATTTCCCTTCACTTTATCCTGGATACTCCTTTAGCCTTTTTTCTGTATTGATTACTTCATTTCTTGTATACCATATTTTTCCCTTGATTTATACTCTTGTTTTTACTGTGGTACAAACTATAAAAGCTTAACGAGAAAGGGTGCATGGGAGATAAAAACTTTTGACCTGTTATGTCTAAGCATGTCTTCATTTTACCATGACATTTGATTGATAGTTTGTTAGGATCTTTTTTTTTTTTTAAGATTTTATTTATTTATTTGACAGAGATTACAAGTAGGCAAGAGAGGCAGGCAGGGAGAGAGAGGAGGAAGCAGGCTCTCCGCGGAGCAGAGAGCCCAATGCGGGGCTCGATCCCAGGACCCCGGGATCACGACCCGAGCCGAAAGCAGAGGCTTTAACCCACTGAGCCACCCAGGCACCCCGTTTGTTAGGATCTTATTCTAAATTGGAAATCTGTCTTCTAGCTTCTAGTGTTAAGGTTGAAGTCTGGAACTAAACTCATATATACGTTGTATATGACCCGCTTCTTCCCTTAACCCTAACCTTGTAGGATATTCTTTTTGTATCCAGGATTCTGACATTTTAATTTCATTTATTAGCTGGGAACTAGCAGGGCCCTTTTGACTTATTTTATTGTAATTTTATCCTTCCATTTTCTGTTTGCTAGGTGATTCTCCAACTTTTTAAACTTATTTATGGTGAAGTAGTAAATCAATAAAAAATGCATAAAATATAAATACACAATTTAAGGAATACAGCATTTTTCTCTATAGAAATCTCCAGAAGGTAGCCATTTTATGGTAATCACTGCCTTGCTTTTTCTTTTATAGTTTTACCATTTAAACATGTGTCCCTAGGGGTGCGTGGCTCAGTGGGTTAAGGCCCTACCTTCGGCTCAGGTCTTGGTCTCAGGGTCCTGGGATGGAGCCCCACATTGGGCTCTCTGCTTAGCAGGGAGCCTGCTTCCCTTCCTCTCTCTCTGCCTGCCTCTCTGCCTACTTGTGATCTCTGTCTGTCAAATAAATAAAATCTTAAAAAAAAAAAAAGAAAATAAATATGTGTCCCTAAATTTTATAGCTTAACTTTGATCTTGAAGCAGAATTCCTTTTTATTTTTTTTAAGATTTTATTTATTTGACAGAGAGAGAGATCACAAGTAGGCAGAGAGAGAGGGGGAAGCCGGCTCCCTGCTGAGCAGAGAGCTGGATGCAGGGCTCAATCCCAGGACCCCGCGACCACGACCCGAGCTGAAGGCAGAGGCTCAACCCACTGAGCCACCCAGGCGCCCAGAAGCAGAATTCCTTTGTATGTATCCTTCTTGTCTGGCTTCTTTCTGCCAAATTATTTCGAAGATACAGCCACATTTTATGTTGCCATAGTTACTCATTTTCCTTCCTATATTCCATTGTATGAATATGCTACAATTTATTCCACTCTGAGTAGATATTTGAGTTTCTAGTTGGGAGGTGTCACTAATAATGTTACTTGGGAACCTTCATATACATGTCTTTTAGGAAACCTGTGTGCTTATTTCTCTAGAACAATACTGTCCAATAGAAATATAATGTAAGTCACATATGTGATTTTAAATTTCCTCATAGGCACATTAAAAAAGTAAAAAGAAATTCATGAAATTGAGTTTAATAATGTATTTTATTTGACCTAATCATTTTAGCATATAATGCATATAAACATTGAAATACTTGACATACCTTGTTTATACTAAATCTTTGATATCTGGCATATATTTTACACTTAAAGTCCGTTTATTCCAGTAGAGCTACATTTTAGGTGCTCAGTAGCCATATGTGGCTAGTGTCTGCTGTGTTGGACTACATAGCTCTAAGCAGACATGTATATCTCCGGCATAGAATTGCTGGGTCATAGGGTATGCATATATTTTTTTAAATTTTTGATTTTTTAAATTGAAGTGTAACTGACATATAGTGTTATCTTAGGTTTAGGTATATATATATATGCTTTATGAAGTGATCTCCACAATAGGTTAGTTGCCATCTGTTAACATACAAAATTTTCACAATGTTATTGATTATACGGTGTTGGTATATCTTGCACTTTAGTAGATAATGGCAAAGTTTTTTTAAAGTGATTGAGCCAAAAAAATAAAAAAATTATTGAGCCATTTTGCACTCCAGTGGCAGTGTGTTGAGAGTTCCCATTGCGTACATAATCACTAACACTTGGTATTATCAGGCTTTTTAGTTTTGCTCTCTGATGAATGTGTAATAGTTTTCATTGTGGTTTAATTTGCATGTCTCTCATTACCAAAGAGCTAGAGCTCTTAAAGGCCATTTGAATTTCTTTTGCGAAGTGCTGATTTGGGTTTTTTCTATAGGGATTTTTTTTTTTCCCTTTTTTAAGTGGGCTTGTTGCCTAACATAAGCCTTGAACTCACAACTCTGAGATCAAGAGTTACATGCTCTATTGATTGAGCCAGCCAGGTGTCCCTGTATTGGGACTTTAATCATTTTTTTTTTTTTGCTGAACTTCGAGTTCTGGATACAAGCCCTTTTGTTTTGTGTGTCACATAAATCTTCTCCATTGCATACTTGTCTTTTCACTTTCTTAAAGGTCTTGATGAACATTAAGTTTTAATTTTTAATTTGAAGTTATGTTTATCAGGCCTTTCATTTATGGATAGTAACTTTTGTGTCTTGTTTAGGAAATCCTTTCCTATCCTGAGGTCGTGAAGATAATATCTTGTTTTATAGTACCAGTTTATTAGGTCTTTATGTAATAGTTCTAAAATATCCAGCTAGAATTGTTGTTTGTGTAAAGTATGAGTTGGAGTTGAGTTTCATTCTTTCTGTATGGTTATCCAGTTGTTCACTATTTATATGCTTCCCCGCCTTCCCATGACCCCACCCTCATACCCTGTAATACTACTTTGTTGTAAATCAAGGGTCTGTATATTTATGGGCTTGTTTCTGGACTCTTTTCTCTTCCATTCATCTGTTTGTCATTATAACAATATCACATTCTTACTGTAGCTTTGTAATAGATCCCAATAATGACTACAGCAAGTACTTCTGCTTCTTGGAATAACTGCCTGATTTTGTTAGCCTTTTGCATTTCCATATAAGTTTTGAAATTATCTTGTCAATTTCAGCAGACAGACTTTTTGGTTTTGACTGTGATTTTAATTAAGACTGTAGACCAGTTTGAGAATTGATATATTTGCAATATTAAGTCCGTAATTCTTTGGTTAAGATGTATTCCGAAGTACATGATATATTTTTTATTCCATTGTAAATGATACTATTTAAGATTTTTTTTCATCTTTTTGTGTTCACCAGAAATAAAATTTTATTTTTTATGAATTAAAATAATTTGGGGTGCCTGGACATATTGGTTAAGTGGCTGATTCTTGATTTTAGCTCCGGTCATGATCTCAGGGTTGTGGAATTAAGCCCTGCCTCACCCATGTTCAGCCCAGTCTGCTTGAGATTCTCTCTCTTCCTCCCCCTCTGCCCTTCCCCCTGCTCGGGAACTCTCTCTCTCTCAAATAAATACATAAAATCTTTAAAAAAATAATTTATCTATACAATATTTTGATTTTTCTTCATGGCTGTATTAGTCTGGGGTCTCCAAAGAAACAGAAACACACACACACTCTCTCTCTCTTTCTCTCTCCCTCTCTTCTGTCTCTCTCTAATAAAGGTAGGCGAGTCCAGAATCTGCAGTCAGTAAGTCGGAGACTCAGGGGAGCTGGTGGTATAGTCCTAGTCCAAGTTTTAGTTCAAGGCAGAAGACCAAAATCCTGGCTCAAAGACTGGCAGAGAGAAAGAATTCTTTCTTACTCAGCCTTTCAGGCAGGTCCACTCACACTGGGGAGGGCAGTCTGCTTTACTTAGTCTACCAATTCAGATGTTAATTTTACCCAGAAGCCTTCATAGACCCACTCAGAAATAATGTTTTAACCAAATGTCTCAGCACCCTGCGGCCCAGGCTAGTTGACACATAGAATTAACTGCCGTAGTGGGCAGTCAAATCATCTGTAAATCTCTTCCTTTCTAATTCTTACACTTTTATTTCTTTTTCTTGCTGGACTGCACTATCCAGGACTTCCAGTACAATATGGAATAGAGATGATAGAGCGAGTATCCTTACCTTTTTCCTGATATAAAAAAGAAAGCTTTTAGTATTTCACCATTGACTATTGTTTATTGTAGTTTTGTTGTAGATATCCTTTTACTAAATTAAGTTAACTGGGAGATTTTATTATGAATGAATGTTGAGTTTTTTAGATGTTCTGTAAATCATTGATATTATCATAATTACTTTTCTTTTTTATCTCTTAGCATGGTGAATTATTTTTGCTTGATTATCTGACATTAAATCAATTTTACATTCCTGGGATAAACCCACTTGGTCATATTTATTTTTAATATGTATTATGGGATTTAGTTGATATTTTACTTAGGCTTTTATTTCTAAGCTGATGAGTAAAAATGGCTTATAATTTTCATCTCTTTTTTGAGTTTTTATATCAAGGCTAGTCTCACAATAAGTTGGGAAGTCTATTTTTTTTTTTTTTTTTGTCTATTTTGTTGTTCTTCTAGTTTCTTTTTTTTTCTTTAAAGATTTTATTTATTTATTTGAGAGAGAGTATGAGAGGAGAGAGGTCAGCGGGAGAAGCAGACTCCCTGCTGAGCAGGGAGCCCGATGTGGGGCTCCATCCCGGGACTCCAGGATCATGACCTGAGCCTAAGGCAGTCACTCAACCAACTGAGCCACCCAGGCGCCCCTAGTTTCCTTGTTTAAGTTTGTCAGTGACGCCAACTAGACCTATATAATGAACAAGTCTCAACAAGTTAAAAAAGTTGAACTCCTAGAAAGTATGTTTTCTGATCACAATGCACTTATTCTAGAAATCAGTAAAAAGGAGAACTTAAAAAAAAATCATAGGTTCAGAAATTAAGAAATATACTTCTAAATTCTAAATGTCAAAGAGGATGCCATAATGGAAATTAGAAGCTATTTTAAACTGCGTAATTTAGAAAATATTCTGTATTAAAATCTGTAGGTTTTTGTTTTGTTTTTGGTTTTTACAAAAGCAGGTCTTAGACTACTAAAGTTTTCTGTTAGTTTCTGCTCTGTGGGTTAAAGAAAGTTTACAGAGACCAAAAATTAGAGGTGGGTTTTCCCCCCACTTTTTGTGTTTTATGTCTGTATTTGAATAACTATTCCAGTACAATGTTAATAATTATAAATAAGATTCTCTGAGGTTTTTAAAATATTTTATTTTATTTATTTATTTTTTAAAGATTTTATTTATTTTTTGACACACACAGAGAGAAATTACAAGTAGGCAGAAAGGCAGACAGAGAGAGAGGGGTAAGCAGGCTCTCTGCTGAGCAGGGAGGCCGATGCAGGACTTGATCCCAGGACCTTGAGATCATTAACTGAGCTGAAGGCAGACGCTTAACCCACTGAGCCACCCAGGCGCCCTAAGATTTTATTTATTTGGGGTGCCTGGGTGGCTCAGTGGGTTAAGCCTCTGCCTTGGGCTCAGGTCATGATCTCAGGGTCCTGATATCGAGCCCTGCATCAGGCTCTCTGCTCGGCAGGGAGCCTGCTTCCCCCTCTCTCTCTGCCTGCCTCTCTGCCTACTTGTGATCTCTCTGTCAAATAAATAAATAAAATCTTAAAAAAAAAAAAAAGGTCTTATGTATTTGACAGAGAGAAAGCAGGAGAGGGAACACAAGCAGGCAGAGTGGAAGAGGGAGAAGCAGGCTTCCTGTAGCACAGGGAGCCCAATGCAGGGCTCCATCCCAGGATCCCAGGATCATGACCTGAGCTGAGACCAGCTGCTTAATGACTGAACCACCCAGGTGCCCCATGATTCTCTGACTTTGTTATAAATATTTTTGCCTGTACTTTAACTGAGAACTTTTTTTTAAAGGTTCAAGAGCAAGTACATCCCACTCTCTCAGCTAATGAAGAATCTCTCTATTATATTGAAGAGCTGATTTTTCAGCTGCTTAATAAATTATGCATGGCTCAACCAAGGACTGTTCAAGATGTGGAGGTAAAAACTATTTTGATATTTCAAATATCACTGAACCATTGTACAAATTTTTAAATTAAATCTTTATCATTCTAAATCATTATGGAAACTAAAACCATTGAAATCATATGTGAGATATGTGCCGAGTTCATTTTCAACAAAGATATCAAGGCAAATCAATGGGGAAAAGAAAGTGTTTCAGCAAAAAAAGTGCTAAAAATAACTGGATAAATTTATGAGGGAGAAACCCTTGAAATCTATTTCATATAAAAATTAATTCAAGATGGATCATGGTCTTAAGCATAAAAGCTGAAACTATAAAGTTTTAGAAGAGAATGCAGAGAATATCTTCTTAACCTGGGGTTAACTAAATATTTTTTTTTTTTACAGAGGACTCAAAACACAGTAAGTGTTAAAGAATAAAATTAACAAGAAAATGAAAAAGGTGTAAGTGACAAACCAGGAGAAATGTTTGTTGATATATATTCCTTACATAGGATTTGTATCCAAAATGTTAATTCCTACAAGTCAATAATAAAAAGACACTTCCTCCCCCAAATGGGCAAAAGTCTTGAACAGACACTTCAAAGAAAGAAGATACGATATTGACTAATAAGCACATGAAAAGTGCTCAAGCTCTTTTTTTTTTTTTTAAAGTAATCTCTACACCCAGTATGGGGCTCAAACTCACAACCCAAGATCAAGAATTGCATACTCCGCTGACTGAGCCAGCCAGGTGCCTTTCAAGCTCTTAAGTCACAGGAAAATAGAAATTAAAACCATATTGAGGTACCATTTCACACTGCTTTCAAGGAACAAAATTAAAGACTAATAACACCAAACACGATGTAGCATGACTAGAACTCTTACACATTGCTAGTGGGAGTATAAAATGGTATTTACAACCACTTTAGAACATTCTTTGGCAGTTTCTTATAAAGTTAAATATACAGTATATCTACCCTATACCCAGCAGTTTTACTCCTAAATATTTCACGTAGAGAAATGAAAATACGTGTTCACAATGTGACTTATGTATGAATGTCCAAGCAGTTTTATTCATAATAACAAAAAATTGGAAGCCACTCAAATTTCTATCAACAAGAAAATGAATAGATTGTGGTTGATTTATAAAATGGAATACTACTCAGTAATAAAATGAAAGAATGAACTATTGATATGTGAGATAACATGGCTATAAGTCACAGACATTATATAGAATGAGAAAAGCCAGACCTCGGAGAGTACATATGGTATGATACATTTATATGAAGTTCAGAAACAGCTAAAATTAATGGTGATAGACATCAGAATGGTGGTTACCTATGAGGTGTGGAGAGTGAGATGATAGAAATATTCTGTATCTTTATTAAACTGATGGTTACATGGGTGTAAGCATTTTTCACCAAAACACTGAATTGTACACTTAAGATCTGTGCATTTTACTGCATATAAATATTACTTCAATAGAGGACTAGTAAAAATCTTAAGGATATTTGTGTTTGATTAATATACAGACATACCTCTAAAAATTATGTGAATTAGTGCTAAAATACTTGTTTTGGCTCAGTTACATGGGAGTATTTTTAGGTTTTTAGAAAAATATATCAGTACAGCTTCCAAAAATTATTTTTGTACTTTACTGTTTACATTACCTTTCTTTTGAAAATTGTTTCTATAATAAAGCAGCAACTTCCAGCATGAAGGAAAATCTTAATTTGGAGTAATTGAGCCCTTAAGATTTTTTGGGACTCTTGGAATTAAAGCATTTGTTTCCCTACTCTCAACTCTTAAGACATTAAGTATAAAAAAAGCATACTTCTCAATAGCTAAATATGCTAAAAGATGAGAACATAATTTTAGAAAACAGGAAGTCCTGCTAAAAATTGGAGTTTGATTCACCTATCATTAGTTTTCATTATTCATGCCAACCACTGGTTAAATTTTAGATTAAAAGAGCCATAATAGTGACCTAAAAGGCTTAGATTGTTTTTGGCAGAAGATGTGTTTCCTGAAGCTGTTTTGAGCTTTGTCACCTACTTGAACCTTTAAGAGGTACATGACATCTTCTTTTTAAAATTCTTCTCTATATTTGAAGCTCTAAGGTTAGCAAAAGGAGAGTGCTGTATAATAATTTATAATAATGAGTTAACTGCTTTTGCTAGGTAAATTATTTTAACCCTAGGAACCTTATTGTAAAATCACCAGTGAGTATTTCATACTGGTTTTAATCTCTCCTAATGTTACTATTTTTTCCTAGTTCTCATTCCGTCTTAATTATGCTTGTGCTTAAAGTGTTGTTTAAATTTTACCTTTTTCTTTACTCATAGGAATTATTTGGAAAAATCTTGAGAGCCCTGTTGATTCTTTTTAAAAATAATTAGTTATTACAGGAATCAGAACATGTCACTATTATCTGCTAGCATTAGCAATGATAAAATTTAGTTTTGTATGAAAAAGTTATGAACAATTTTGTTAACAATAGTGCTGCTGTGATCTGAACAGGAACGTGTTCAAAAGACCTTTCCTCATCCAATTGATAAGTGGGCTATTGCTGATGCACAATCTGCCATAGAAAAACGAAAACGAAGAAATCCTCTCCTACTGCCTGTGGACAAAATCCATCCTTCATTGAAGGTAGTAAAAAAAAAATTTAAACATTGGGAAGTTCTTTGTCATGAATAATACCTAATAATATATTGGTGAATTTATATAGTACTTATATAGCATGGTCTATGTTAGTATGTGCATGTACTTGTGTGTACTTGGATGTACTTGTACATACACATATGTATATATATATAAATGTGTGCACAAATAAAAATAAATAACTGATAAAATCAGATTTCCTTTCAAACAATATTAAAAGTTATCGATAAACAATAATATATCTTTGTGGTATCTTCTGTTGAGTACTACCCCTGACTGATTCTCAACCTCTTGTTAGGCAAGTATATATTGTTGAGGCACCTGGATGGCTCAGTCAGCTAAGTGTCTGCCTTCAGCTCTGGTCATGACCAGGGTCCTGGTTTTGAGCTGCTCAGCAGGGAAGCAGGGAGTCTGCTTCTTCTCCCTCTCCCGCTCCCTCACTTGTGCTTTCTCTCTCTCTCTCTCTCTCTCTCCTGCTCTCTGTCACATAATAATAAATAATTAATAAATATTAAATATAATATAATAAATAATAAAACAAATAATAAAATCTTTAAAAAATATATATCTATGTAGTCAAAAGCTATGGTGAGTTCAGAACTGTTTTTAACTTAATTTGTATTTATCATAGATATTTTTATGTGCATTGGAAAAATAGGCTAGGGAATATTATTTGGTCTATAGAAAATATTTGATGTATGTGGATTTGAATGCCCCCTTGGTAGCAATTTCAAGACGTCCCCTTACTCCCCCCTCATATGCACACATCCTCCCCTAAATACAAACCACTGTCATTTGGGAATATTGGTTACAGGTCCTTGAAGATGGCAGATACTTGTCTAATGGGTTTTGGATAAAGTATTAATTAAGGGGTTTTCAGTGGAGTCCTGGCTAAGATTTCTATATTAAATCAATAATCTCTTCTTCCTTGATACTAAAGGCAGATGTTAGATTAGATGTCTTTTTTAAAAGCCCCTGATACTGGGACCAGTGGCTCATTCTGTACCCTATTATACCTATAACATTAGACACTTGGTTTATAGAAAGTTTCTTTGCAAGCAGGAATGTTGGAAAAAATTTTTAAGTGTTTAAGTGATACTTGACTGCCATTTTTTGGGAATTAAATTGATTATTTTTTTCCACAGGAAGTTTTAGGGTACAAAGTGGACTATCAGGTATCCCTGTATATTGTGGCTGTACTAGAGTATATCTCAGCTGATATTTTGAAGTTGGCTGGTAATTATGTTTTTAATATCCGACATTATGAAATATCTCAGCAGGACATTAAAGTGTCAATGTGTGCAGATAAGGTAAGTGTTAAAAGGTATTTAAATGTAACTTGAATATAGTGACTATATGTCACCTCAACCTCTTTTTTATACATGTTGATATTCATAATTTTTGTAATTCCTGGTGTTGGAAGACAGAAAAATGCTGGCATTTTATTTATTTTTTATTTTTTATTATTTTTTTAAAGATTTTATTTATTTGACAGAGAGAGACACAGCGAGAGAGGGAACACAAGCAGAGGGAGTGGGAGAGGAAGAAGCAGGCTTCCTGCCAAGCTGGGAGCCCAATGCGGGGCTTGAAGCCAGAACTCTGGGATCATGACCGGAGGTGAAGGCAGACGCTTAATGACTGAGCCACCCAGGTGCCCCAAATGCTGGCATTTTAGACAAACCATGTAATTTTCAGCATATGACAGGATGGGAATCTCCCCCCTACCCCACCAAGAATCTTTTACCTACAAGAAAAAAACATCCAAAGCCTCAAGCCAATTTAAGAAAATTAGTTAGAATTTTATCTTTTTAGAAAGAAAATATATACAGAGCATTCAGGTGCTTTTAAGTACAAGTAATTTTGAAAAGCATACTTTGGTTTCACAGAACAGTGGGGCACAGGTAGAGAGCAAAATACTGTAATTCCAGTGTTCTTGCTTCTGATACTTTTTTTGTAAGTTACCTCGTTGCTTCCTGGCTGTAAGCCTCTGGGGGAAGGAACTGAATCTCTTTATTTTCCTTTCTCCTCCTTTTCTTTCCTTTCTACTTTTTTTTTTTTTTTTAACTTTTTAAATCAACATTTTTGGGTATCTATGTGCCAGTCACTGTCCTGAGCATTAACGGTACAGCATTGAATAAGACAGTAGTCCGTGTGTTAGAAGGAATTCATTTTAGTGGGAAATAAAAATATTGTAAAAAATAGAATAATTGCAGCACAGTGTGATTAAAAACTATCATAAGCCAAAGATGCAGTGGAGAAAGTGATCACCTCTGGCATGGGGAGAACACTTCAAAGATAAGGTGCCTAAACTAGACCGCTAAGGGTGAATGACCCTAGAACTTGGCACATGCCAGTGGTTCTCTACTTTGACTGTACATCAGAACTACCAGAAAGACTGCTGATACCCGCATCTTACTCCCAGAGGTTCTGATTTCCTTGGCCTGGGTTAGTACTCTAACCTCAGTGTATTTTGAAAGCATCCCAGGTGATTCTGATGTGCAGTTATGGTTGAGATCTGCTCTAGTCTGTCTTGGTCTCAAAGATGATTTTTCACTTGAATTTCATAGTAGAAATTCCTTGATATTTCTATTTTGACTTCTAAAATTATGATTACATGCTTTTAAAAAAAAATTTCTTTCTCAGACCTTAGAAAACTTGCAGGTACAATAAAAGATACTCCCCTGTGCCCTGAACCATTTGAGAGTAAGTTGCCAACATAGTTTACAAATAAAAACATTCTTCTGCATACCCATAGTATGACAATCAAAATCCATGAAATTAACTTTGATACATTATACTCTGTAATTTTCAGGCCCCATTCAGGTTTTGCCCGTTGTTCCAGTGATGTCCTTTATAGCAAAATGATCCAGTCCAGAATTAGTCACGTTTATCTTTCTGTCTAGAAGAGTTCCTCATAATTCTTTAACCTTTGTGGCCTTGATAATTTTGAGGATTACAACTAGTTATTGTTTAAAATGTCCCTTACTGGGGCTCAGTCAATTAAGTATCCGACTCTTGATTTTGGCTAAGGTCTTGATCTCAGGGTTGCGAATTCAAACCCCACATTGGGCTACACAAGAAAAAGTCCCTTACTTTAGTTTTTTTCTGATATTTTCTCTTCATTAGATTCAGGTTATGGATCTTTGGCCAGGAATATCCTAGAAGTAATGCTGTACTCTTTTCATTGCATTTCTCATATGGCATGCAATTTTGATGTGTCCCTTTACTGGTGATGTTCATTTTGATCACTTGATTAAGGGCTGTTTTCCAGGCTTGTCTGTTTTGAAGCCTGGTTGTTTTCCAGGCTTCTCTGCCTAATTTCCCCTTTGTAATTAATAAATATTTTGTGGAATATTTTGAGATTGTGAATATCTTGTTCCTCATTGCACTTGAAATTTCTTCATTTGTTTATTTTAATATATACTCATAGATTCTTATTTAATATGCTCTCCATTATTTCATTACTTATTTTGATAATTCACATTGTCCCAGATCTGGCCAGTGAGAGTTCCTTTAAGTTAGCTTCTCTCTGTATTATTCTGTGAACACTTTCCTTTGACAGGAGATGTTCCAGGTTCAGCTTTTCTTTACATGCTGCTCAAGCCTGATTAGTCATTTTCTAAAAACTCCAGGTTCCTTTTAATGAAGAATGGTATTTAGAAACCAAGATCTGGGTGCTAGATAAGCTCACTGCTATTACAGTGTACATGTTCTGGTTTCTAGAGGCCAGATTTGGGGACTGTGTGTATATATACATTATATGTATACAACACATCTATATTTATTTCTTATCAATGTTTTTGTTGTTATGGCAGCCCAAGAAAACTAATACAGGAGTGTACTTTCAAATGTTGTTTATTTTCCAACATTGGTGATGTATGTTAGCACCAACCTACATTTAGGTGGGAATGGACCTATAAGGCAGGTAGTAATTCAGTTCTGCTTAGAAGTTAGTATTTATTTACCTATTTCTGAGTGGGTATAACAATTTTGGGAAATCTGCTGCTTTACCATTCTCTCAGGCTTAAGCTTCTAACTCAAGAACTACTTCATGTCTACCAAAAAAGAATTATCTATCTTTATATGAATTCACAGATCTCTCCAATCCAAAACTAATACCACAGGGTTCATTTTAGCCTCCCCTTGTTCATGTTTATAACTGTCTTCTCTGACAGAAATCTGGCTCCCATTTTTCTTAATATATTTTCTTATTTGATCTGTTCTCCTGTATGTAACCAATCTCCTAACAGCCTTCTCTTCCTGCACTGGTATAGGCATCTTCTTTAACTGCTTAATAGCTGTTGCTGGTATAGCCAGTATGCATTAGAAAAGCAGCACACTGTTCTATCATGTGCTTCTACAATAGTATCCTTTTCTTTTTCTCCCAAGTGCGTATAGCTTTCTTTACAGTAGGACAAGGAAGTACCACTACTTTGAATGCCTGCTCTTTGCCAGACATAGTAGTATGCATTTTATGTACATTACCTCATTGAATTTTTTCATCAGTTACATTTAACATAGAAGGAACCTGCTTTCAAAAGAATAAATAACTTGTCTGTAATCACAGGTGAGTAAGTGGTTGAACCAGGATTTTGGCTCAGATTGTTGTCCTTCAAAGGTATGCTCTTTTTTGCAATTATATATGTGTGTTTATGTGTGTGTATGTATGTACATACACACATATATGTGTATACACACATATATTATATAAACTAGGTTTATCTTATTTCCATAAATATTTCTTTATCTTTGCATATCCAGTTTTGAATGTTTTTTCCCTTCAACTTTTCATATTTCTCTTATTTGAATTTTCTTATATAAATTAGTTTGTAATACACACAACTCTCATTGTATAATGTTTTAATTCTAAATACCTTGAGACCATTTTATAAAAGTATGGAAATAAGTTTCTGTATTATTTATATTTGCCAGGTTTTGATGGACATGTTTGATCAGGATGATATAGGTTTGGTTTCTCTCTGTGAAGATGAACCTAGTTCTTCAGGTGAATTAAACTACTATGACCTTATCAGAACTGAAATTGCAGAAGAAAGGCAGTACCTACGGGAACTAAATATGATCATAAAAGTGTTTCGAGAAGCCTTTCTTTCTGACAGAAAGCTGTTTAAACCTTCTGTAAGTACCTTTTTGGTTTGAAATTCTATGTACCAAATTGAAATTCTATGTAACCAAAGGTTAGATAGCAGCTTAAAAATCATAAATAAGAACTTTTTATATTTGGAGTATATAAGCAAAAATATTCTATTATGTAGTATTTATAGTTTTAAAAATATGTGAATTGTTCCACATTAAGGGCATGACAGTGAAAGTTAGACATAAGTGCACACAGCTGCCCTGATTAGAAAGGGGGACTACATGGGAATGAAATAATTCTGCTATGCAAGATTTGAGGTTTATAATCATTCGTTTGCACATAGTGAAAAAGATGTATGGTCTAGAAAAGAGAGACTTAATACTTTTTCATGTCTCTTGGTAAGCACTTTAAGGCAGTGGCTTAAAGTTTTAACAGTGGAACTTTTTAAGAAGTTTATGCAGAGTGCCATATAAACAAAGACAGAGCTATTCCGTTGGAAAATGGGATAGAAGTGGTGGGAAATGGGATGGGAGCCTTGTCCTTCTTTTTCTTACTACTGTAGCTTCTAGAGTCAACTTAAGGAATAAAGCTAGACAAATAGTGTCTTTTTAAAAAAGTTTTTTTTTCTCCTTTCCTTCCTTCATCCCATGACTTATTTTTCCTTAGATGTCTGTGTCTGCCCTTCACTTTAAGTACTCAGCCTTTTTTTCTACCTCCTGACTTCCTCCCCCAAATAACTATTACATGAGTGAATGTGCAGACACAGCTGGCTGAGTGTTTAAGATTAGGAAGTGATTTAGCCTCTTTGATTCTTTCCCAAAGCATGAGTTTCAGTGATAATGTAAGGTTTTTTAGTTCGCTTGGTTTTTTTTTTTTTGTACTTATGTTTAGTTTAATGTTTTGTAGCAGCTCCCACTGGACACACTGCTTTAAGTAATTGCATTCTGTCATTTTCAGAGTACTGTCTATTTTATGTGACCTTTGTAACACTCCTCTGAGATAGATAAGACAGGTGTTAATATCTCTACCTCACTGAGATGAGGAAATTGACACAAAATGATTATGACTTGGTAGGTTAGTTACAGAGGTTGATCTTGAACTCGAGTTCTTTTATACCACAGTATAACTGGTTCTAAAAATAAATACCTAGCAGATACTGGTAGCTTATTTTATCTTCTTTGCCCCATTAGTTTTCATTCCTCAGGAATTAATTTTTATGGGATCTCTTCTCATTGATAGTGCTGATTTGGCAGAAAATTTCTGTCATGATACTGAAGGGTTAAGAGAGTGCCAGGATTCTCTATATAAAGAGTTGCTTAGATTTATTTACAATAGGAGATTCTAGAATTGTTGAACAAAACTATCTGCAATCTGTATTTCCCAGTATATTTACTGTGTGTAATCCAGAAGGTTTTTTAAATTTTGCTTTTATATTCATGATGGACTTATGCTTTGTTATAGAATATATGCCTTGGAATATATTAGTATGCTGTTGGATGAAAATGCACCCTTAACACTTATATTACTTATATTTAGTAATTGTTAAACTATTTTAACCTCACATGTCTTAACTTCTCTTTTTTTCAGGATATTGACAGGATTTTCAGTAACATTTCAGATATACATGAATTAACTGTGAAACTTTTAGGTTTGATTGAAGACACAGTTGAAATGACTGATGAAAGCAGTCCTCATCCGTTAGCTGGAAGCTGTTTTGAAGATTTGGCAGAAGTAAGTTTACAAAAGTATTTTGTAATTCTCATTGAAGTTCTAGATAGTGTATTAAAAAATTTAGTAAGATATTCTCTGTGAAAATTAGAGGATGTTCCTGACTGCAATAAAACAATACTTAAGATTGAACCGTAGCAAACTGAAATTACATTGTCTGTATTTTTAGTGACACTTATTTTATAGTGTCTTATAGTGTATTTATGATAATATTTATAGTGAAAGTTGGTTGGGTAGTAACATTTAGGCCTTTTTTTAATGTCACGCCCGTAGCTGTTTAGCTTTTGTAGATTTTGGTCTTAATTTCCAAAAATTGAAAAGGAGGTTTATATTTTAATTTTTTTCCCAAGGTGAAAATCATTTTGTCTTTTAAGTGATGATTATAAAAATAATATAGCTCATTGTAAAAATATTCAGAAAAATAGAGGCAAGTATAAAATGAAAGTCACTCAATTTTGCAACACCCAGAGATAACTTATCTTTACAACATATATTATTATTATTTTTTAAAGATTTTATTTATTTATTTGACACAGAGAGATCACAAGCAGACAGAGGCGCATGCAGAGAGAGAGGGGGAAGCAGGCTCCCCGCTGAGCAGAGAGCCCGATGTGGGGCTCGATCCCAGGACCCCGAGATCATGACCTGAGCCAAAGGCAGAGGCTTTAACCCACTGAGCCACCCAGGCGCCCCATACAACATATATTATTTAATCCTTAAAAATATTTTTCTATGTATAGATACAAACCTGTGTATTTACAAAAACAGATTGTTACTATTTTTTCCTGTTTTTTTTTTTTCCCTAAAGATTTTATTTATTTATTTGACAGAGAGAGAGATCACTAGTAGGCAGAGAGAGAGGCGGAAGCAAGCTTCCCTCTGAGCAGAGAGCCTGACTGCGGCTTGATCTCCAGGACCCTGAAACCATGACCTAAGCCAAAGGCAGAGGCTTAACCTGCTGAGCCACCTAGGCTCCCGTCTCCTATTCTTAAAAAATCATGAACATTTTCCATTTTCCATGTGAATAAAAAGACTTCCACACAGTTTTTTTTATTATATCAGATGAAGTTTAGTTGATATACAGTGTTACATTAGTTTCAGGTGTGTAACATAGAAATTCAACAGTTCTGTACTTTACAAGTGTTCATTGCCAAATGTATAGCTATCTTCTGTCACCATACAACATTATCAGTGTTGTTGTATTATTACCTATGCTGTACTTTTCATCCCTGTGATTTACTCACTAGAGGTTTGTACCTCTAATTCCCTTCACCTATTTCACCCACCCCCTCACACTATTTTTTAAGTCTGAATCAGTACCATGTTATATGGAGACACCATAACATATTTTAACTCCTTACTATTAATAAATGAATATTTAGGTTGTTTCCATTTTTTGTTATTGTAAACAATATTGCAACAAATATATTTATACTGTCTTCATAGTCTAATAATTATTTTGGGATATATTCCTAGAAGTGGAATTGTAATATTAAAGAGAAGATATTTTTAGAACTTCAAAACATTTTACCAAATTTACTTCCAAATAAGCTCTAATAGATACTGCTCTTTTCCCCACAACTCTAGTTGTTATTCTATTCATTTGGCCAGTCTAGTGAGAGGGGAAAAAGCTTTTATTTTTAAAACTAATGTTGAACATCTTTGTATATTCATCAGCCATTTTTATTGCTGTTGGAAAATGCCAACAACAACAAAAAAAGTGCTTTCTTTAGTTGTCATGTAGAAGATTTTCTAATGTTACAATCTTTGCCTATATTTTTTTGAAATATAAAATTTTTGAAATATAAAATTTGAAAATTTTTTGAAAATATAGATCACTTTTATTACATCATTTTAGAGACAATTAAACTGACAGTAGAGACGTATTCACTTACTGATACCTAAGCAAAATATTCAGCCTTAATTTTTATTAGGCTTTTTAAAATATTTTATATTAATAAAAATATTTATTAAATATTTTAAATTATTTTAATTTTTATTAAATTGTGATATCTTAGCATATTAATCTGTAGCCTAGTTGGTTGCTGTTCTTTTAAAGATATCATGGTTCAAAAACAGTGTATTTTTTAATTTTTATTTTGTTACTGTGCTAAAATATACTTTATATAAGATTTGCCATTTTAACCATTTTTAAGTATATAATTCAGTGGCATTGATTAAATTCACAATATTATACAACCATACAACTGCTATCTTTTTCTAAAACCTTTTTATCACCCCAGACAGAAACTCTGTACTCATTAAGCAGTAACTCCCTATTCTTCCCTCCCTCCTGATCTAACCCCTGGTAACCTCTAATCTACTTTCTGTCTGTATGAAAATAGATACTTGATATAAGTGGAATCCTAGCAATATTCTTTTGTGTCTGCTTATTTCACTTAACATGTTCTCAGGGTTCATCCATCACAGCATGTATCAGAATTCCATCCCTTCCTATGGCTGAGTAATATTCCATTGTATGTCCATATCATGTTTTGTTTATCCATTTATTTGATGATGGACACATGGTGTTTCCATCTTTTGGCTATTGTGAATAATGCTGTAGTGAACATTGGCATACAAATATCTGTTTGAGTCTCTGAATTCTTTTGGATTATATGTCCAGTAGTAGAATTGCTGGGTCATGGGGTAATTCTTTGATTAGCTTTTTGAGGAACTGCCAAACTGTTTTCCACAGGAGCTACACCATTTTATATTTCCACTGCCAGTGGATGAGGATTTCAGTTTCTCTCATCCTCGCCAATACTTGTTATTTTCTGAAAAACATACTGTATTTCTAAAATACAAAAATGAAACAAGTCTCTTAGTCATAACTAAACACTGGGAATATTGATTATTGTCAAGTAATAGAAATTTATTGAAATACGAACATTTACAAATACAATTTCTGTCTTATTTTATTATATATTAGTCTTTGCTTTCTCTTTTTCTAATTTTGAAAAGTGTAGAGTGAATAAAATAGTAGTACCAGGTTTTGCTTTGTTGGAGAGTGTCTTAGGTGTAAACTCACTTTAACCTAGGTAAGCCTAACTGAAATTTCAAATCCCAACCTTGTTTTACTAATAAATACTCTTCATTTACTGGAAGTAAATATGGATAAGCATTTTTAATAGTTTGATAACTTATGGCCACAAATTCAGTGACCTGTTTTAAGATCGTGTGTCATTCAAGATCATTACATACATTTAAGAAAATTTCCTAGTTATTGTTTGTTCCCAAAAAGTTTTGAAACCTAGTTGAGTACTTGAATAAAAATTTACTATTAAATAATCTGCCATATTAGTAGAAAAGATGTTCTTTTAAACCTAACACATTCTCCTTTTTTAAAAAAAAAAATAGGAGCAAGCATTTGATCCTTATGAAACATTATCCCAGGACATTCTTTCTCCAAAATTTAATGAACATTTCAGTAAACTGATGGCCAGACCTGCAGTGGCTCTTCACTTTCAGGTAAACTTAAATTGAGTGTTTGTTTTTTGTTTTTGTTTTTGTTTTTTTGTTTTTATAAAGCAACCAAAGAAATAACTCACCATCTTATTCTTCAACTATTTGTAAGTTCTGGAATCCTTTCATAAAGCACATAAAGAACTAATTTACCAGTCCTTCAAAATCTGTTCATTGTAACCTTGTTTTTGATTGTCTTCTGTTTTTTTGTTTCAAGTTCTTTCAGTCTGTCCTAAATGTAGAAATCTTTTATAGAATATTATTATACATACTGATTGACTACAAGAATCTGGCACATTCTAGATCTGGAATATAGAAATTAATATGCAGAGCTCTTTCAGGATCTTATTCCCTACAGGAGCAGGAACAGAAATCATAAAGACTGGAGAATATCCTCATGTAATACCCATACTGACTTCTCTACCAGGCCTGTAATTTAAAGGAGATATTAATGGGGACTATACAAGTTAATTGATTCAGTAATGCAGTTAGATAAAATGAAAGAAAGTGGAGAGACAGAATTACATTTTTACCCTTTCAACAGTTAGCAAAGGTTACACTGACATACATCCTTGACTTTTTACTGTTGTAGAAACATTCTGCATCTAGACTAGCTCTCTTCCCTTAGCATGTAAATATGGTCTTTATTGTCCTAAAACAAGCAAATAAATAAACAAAACTTTCTTCACTCTAGCCGTTGCCCCTTTCATTTTTTTCGTTTTTAGCCAATTATCTTCATATTACTTTTTACCCTTCTTTATCAAACTGCTACCATCTGTATTCTGATCAGGATAGAACACTAAAAGCTGCCCTTGAAAATGAGCTTAATTGCCAAGTCCAGTGGATATTTCGATTTTCTATTTATGCCTGTACTATTTGTTTGTTCCCTTCTTGTCCTTTTGGCTCCCACGATACTTCATCATAATTTTGATCTTTAATTTCTTCTTAGTCTCCATAATTGCAGATGTTTTTCAGCTTCAGTTATCAGCCCCTGCTTTTCTGCCCCCCTGTACTCTCCTTGAGTGACTTTATCTGTACATTCTGCTTTAGCTGCTGCCTGTATGCTGGTGACTTCCTATTTGTATTTTCAAGCTGTAACACTCTTAGGAGCATTGTGTGTGTGTGTATATACTTTCATATAACCAGGTTCCCTTTGAACTAATTCACTTGGATATTCCACAAGTATTTCAAATATAACATGCTCAAAACTGAACTTACAATCTTCTCCTTGCCTTCTTTACTATAAATTCCCATAATTGTCTTCTACTGTATTCAATAACTTGTCAACTTGGAATAAAATTAACCTAATTTTCAAATCTTACTTCAATGAAGAAATAATTTTCTTAAGCTAAGTCCTATATATTCATATAAACCATAAAGTAAGTGTTAGTTAAATGGTATAGTATACCTGTAAGATCTTTGCATAATCATTAAAAGTACTCACAACATTTGTTTCATTCCTATTTTATTAGGAATTCTTACTGTGGGATTTGAATGTTTTTGGACTCAGTTATTTAATTGTGGCTCCAGATATACAGTGAAATTTAAAGACTTAAATAAAATCCCTTTTCATGCCAAACTCACTTGTACTGTATTAACTTTACAAAGATCTATTCAGGGTAAGGTGAAGAAGGTAATGTTTCATTAAAAAAACATAAAACAAAAAACTTCTTTAGAAATATGTAGTGCAGTTTAAAAATATTAGCTTAGGAGTCAGAACTTCTGCCTTTGGGCCAATCAATAATTGTGGTATCCTGAGCAAGTCACTTAACCTCTGAGACTTAGTTTGCTAATTTTGACATGATGATAATATATATCTGTTATGGTTTTTGTGAAAATCAAGTGGGAGTCACTAAGCACATTTGGCGTATATTAAAATACTCATTAACTTGTTTTATTTATAGTTCTTCACTATAAATACACATTGCACTAGCACTTTAGGATACACTTTAGTAGCCATTTCAGTGCCATTTAACAAAATAGCTGATCTTATAGACTTAATTTTAAAGTTTCATCTTGGTTCCAGGTAAAGCATTATATATAAAATATATAAAAATATATCGGGTGATTCACATCACTATCTTTCATTATATGATGAAAGAAATTAATCTTTAAGAAAATAAGTTGGCTAAGCATATAATTGTAATAGGTCTGTTGAACAAATTATAATTTAACTTCAGTTAACAATTTATGAGAATTATGGGAGTATTTGCCTGTGAGGATATTTTTAAGAAGTAACATATGAGATTCTTTCCACATACATTGCTGTTGTCTCTATTTATCTGCTGAGGAGAAATAACCGTTTAAATAAGTCAACCTGATGACATTTAAAATCAACATGAGTAACTTTTAAATCCCTCATAAATTTTAGAAAATCATTTATTCTACAGATAATTAGTTTTCAGAACTGGGGTATACCTACCCCTAGCTGTACACTAAGATTTTTCAGGTGATATAAGGGCACAGACAGTCATAAGGGAATCAGTTTCTAGCCTGGCTGCTACCTTGTTTGTGTTTTTGTATTCTCTTTTTCAACTTCTCTTATGCATCATGCCTTGCCATATTAAATTTCCCATTATGCATTGATCCAAGGTATAAAAGCCTGCAAGGTCCCAGCCAGAGGGAACAAAAACCTTTTGCTCTTGAAGGAGAGTTCATTGAGTGCAAAGCAAAAGGATTTTTAAAAGCAGGAGATAGGGTAATTGTGTTAAAAATAAAAACTTTTAGTAGCTAAAATGTCATGTCATATCTTGCCATATCTAGGAATTAAGAAGTGAGATCATTTACAAGAGTTAATATTAATTATTTTAAAAAGTACCTCATCATTCATCGGACATTAGAATAAAGGAGAGGGGAGGCTTGTGAAGTTCTCATACTGGGGGTATGGTGTTAGAAGCAGTTAGAGATTCTTTCAGATGCTTCCTGTGCTTCGAACTGTGACATTAACAGCATGTATGTTTGACTTTAAGAATGAAGTTAGACTTTGTGCAGAAATTGTCTGGTCTAGCTCTTTATTTTGACAGTGAAGATTGGCTTTGTCAATGTAGTTATATGATAAGTATTTTTCATAAAATACATAAGCTAAATCTGAAGTTTATTTAATCATTTGTGAAACATATTTGAGTCACATCTATGATATACAATATTCCAAAAAGTACATCCTTCATAACTACTTAAACTTAAAACATTTCAAATATACAAGAGAGTGCATAGCTTTCAATTTTTTTTCAGGGTATGGGGAAGCAAAAGCTTTTGAAGAAAAGTTGTATAGGACTGCTGTGAAAGTTATTTTTGCTGTATTAAGAGATGAAGAAATGTATATATCTATCTAATAAAGGAGGAAAACCCCTTCATTTTATAGCACTTTAATTTCCATGTAGAACATGCTTTCTGTTATAGTTTTGGTTAAGTCTGTATCTTGTATTTTTATAAGGCATTTCTGTTAGGCATTGCTGTTATATATTCTTGATACCAGAGATATACAGTTGTATCTTTTTGCTTTGCAGTCCATTGCTGATGGTTTTAAAGAGGCAGTTCGTTATGTCCTTCCACGCCTTATGCTGGTGCCTGTTTATCATTGTTGGCACTATTTTGAATTATTAAAGGTAAGGTGAAGCCTTCCTGAGCCAAAAGTACTTGCATTTATGAGACTTAAGAACAAGGTGGTTTTTTTTTTTTTTAAAGATTTTATTTATTTGAGAGAGAGAGAGAGAAACTAAGCATGAGCAAGGGGGAGGGCAGAGGCAGAGGGAGAAGCAGGCTCCCGGAGGAACAGGGATCCCAGGGTAGGGCTCAATCTGAGGACCCTGGGGTCATGACCTGAGCAGAAGGCAGATGTTAACTGACTGAGCCACCCAGGTACCCCAAGAACTAGTTTTTGATCTGGTCATATTATTCATAAATATAAAGTATCTTAAATGTCTACCTTCTTTTCCATGGAGAAGAGCCTATATTTTTTGTTTTCATATCATTTCCAAGGGTAGATAGAGGAAAATATGTCTTTATCTGTCATTTCATAATATAGAATTTCAAAGTACTAACATAGACTACTTTCTTATTACTTTTTGGAGGCACACAGTAACAGTGATTTAACTCTTACGGAAGTAATTGATAACTTCTATGTATAACATTGATCTAAATTTCCATCTTGTTTTAACTTATTAAGAAAGGCACTTTTAAAGTTGACTTTTTTTTTTTTTTAAACCGTGCAGTATAGTATTCTTCCTCTCTTAGCTAGGACCCTAACAAAAGCAACAGCTAACAAAAAGTTATGTTAAAACTTGAACTCTTTTTATGTATGTATTTATGTATTTATTTATTTATTAAAGATTTTATTTATTTACTTGAGGGAAAGAGAGCAAGCGCAAGGGCGGGGAGGAGCCGAGGGAGAGGGATAAGCAGACTCCATGCTGAGCATAGACTGCAACATGGGGCTTACTCCCATGACCCTGAGATCATGACCTTAGCCAAAATCAAGAGTTGGATGCTCAACCTACTGAGCCATCCAGGTGCCCCATAATTTCAAAATATCTTGCTCAGTAAAATTTTCTTCTGCAACTTTTAAAGTGCTTTTTAGAAGCTAGACAGCCTTCTGCCTGTGTATTTTGTACTTCTCCTTTAGAGTACCAAGTTGTTGGTTTAGACAATCTGTTCAGATTTTTTCCATCTAACTCATTAGTAATAATGTTAAAGCCAGAATAACTCTGTATCCTGTAGGCACTTAGGCAAGGAATTCATTTGGTGATTTCTTTTTCTTTTTTTTTTTTTTAAGATTTTATTTATTTATTTGACACACAAAGAGAGATCACAAGTAGGCAGAGAGGCAGGCAGAGGGAGAGGGGGAAGCAGGCTCCCTGCCGAGCAGAGAGCCCAATATGGGGCTTGATCCTGGGACCCTGAGATCATGATCCAAGGCAAAGGCAGAGGCTTAACCCATTGTACCACCCAGGCGCCCCTCATTTGGTGATTTCTAATGAATAGCTATCTCAAGAATTCTTTTATAGTCTTATTACCCATAATATGTGATGCTGAAGCTCACTAGCTTTTGAGCACAAGTAGATGAACAACTTGATTCTGAATATCTCTATGGGAACTCATGAATCCATAAAGAACTCATAAAAATGATTGCAGGCTTCATATGAATAATAAATTGGCTGTCTCAGATGTATGTTTGGATTTCTAAAATTTTTTGGATAGTGTTCATATCTAATTGGAAGTCCTATCATTAGACTTAAAACTGCCTTCAAATATTTGTTAACATTTAAAAATTCGGGTTTGACTTTATAATTGAAGCTTATTTTTTACCCTGTCTGGATGATTGGCTTTTAAAATCTTCAAGGTTGATCTTAACAGCTACTATGTCTGCATCTGAGATCAGGGCATTAACCATGATGGCCTAACTCATCCTGAGGCCTTATCTATTCTGCTACCAGTTAATCACTAGACTCCATCTTCTCTTAACCATTGTAATGGGGACTAGTAGAGTTGGTCAGCTAATTAAAATAAAGAATCAGGATGCCTGGGTGGCTCACTCAGTTAAGCAGCCACTCTTGATTTCACCTCAGATCATGATCTTAGGGTCATGGGTTCAAGCCCCATGTTGGGCTCTGCACTTCGTGGAGTCTATTTGAGCATTCGTTCTCCCTCTGCTCCTCTCCCACCTTACATGTACTCTCTCTCAAATAAATCTTTAAAAAAATCATTAAAAATATTATATACATTTTATTTAAATAACCACAAAACCCCTTTATAGATCAACATTTATATGTATTTATGTGCTTATCTTTTGACTTATATGTATTTATGTGCTAATATGTTTACTTTAAAATCTTTTCTTTGAACATGAATCTTTCTTACATCACAAAAATTATCTTCTGTGATTCCTGTTTTCCATTTCTTTTTAGATGGTACATGAATTTGGAGATGTTTGTAAAAACAGCTTGAGTGCAGAAACCTGGGTTCTTATAATTCTTCCAAATCTTTCATAGTATCTTCCTTATACCTTTTTAATAGAGCTTGCCTTTAAAATGACTTGAGTTTTCATGTAAATATCTTCTTTAAAAAAAGAGATTTTATTTTATTTATTTTAGAAAGAGCAGGAACAGACTTTGAGGCAGAAGGAGGGAGGAGAGAGAATCTCAAGTAGACTCCACTCTGAGGGCGGAGTTGAACACGGAGTTCAGTCTCATGACCCTAAGATCATTCATGACGTGAGCTGAAATCCAATCTGTTGCTTAACCAACTGAGCCACCCAGATGCCCCTATAAATATCTCCTTTTATACTCTTATTTCTTTGACTTATATAATGAGTAATTAAATTACATAATTACATGATAAGCACAACTTGCATAAACATATTTGGAAACATACATTACTGGTTCTCGGTAAGCATAAAACTCAATTAGTGAGATCAGAAAGGTCTAAATATTCTAGAATGTGGTCTAGTTGTTAGCATTTATTGTCCTTGGGAATTAGTCCTTATGTTATATAGTGGGAATAATCCATAGTAAGAAAGGCATTTAACCTCATGCTGTGTGTGTACAAATATATACACATATACATATATATATGAAAGAAAAACTTTCATGAAATGCTACTTACCATTTCCTGTAGTATCTGCTGTTTCTATTCTATTCCATTTCTTTCTTTTAAAAAAGATTATGGTCCCCTAATGGATTATGACATGCAGTTTGAAAAACACTGGAATAAGAACTAATTCTAGACACAAGCTAAACAGATTATTACATGGGAGGATGAGAAGCTACTTTCTACTCTTAAATTTTTTTTTAAATTTTATTTATTTGTCAGAGAGAGAGAAAGAGAGAGAGAGCAAGCGCAGGCAAACAGAGTGGCAGGCAGAGGGAGAGGGAGAAGCAGGCTCCCTGCCTAGCAAGGAGCCTGATGTGGGACTCGATCCCAGGACGCTGGGATCAAGACCTGAGCCGAAGGCAGCCGCTTAACCAACTGAGCCACCCAGCTGTCCCGTCTACTCTTAAATTTGTTCTTATTGTGATACTGTTGGTTTTTTAAAATAGTAATTTGTAATTGTAAAATAAACATAACATGAAACTTCACCTCTTAGCCATTTTAAGTACACCCTTCAGTAGTGTTAGATATATTGTTATGCAGCCAATATGACTTGACATTTGGATTGCTTCTACTTCCTGGGTATTCTAAATTATGCTGCTGTGGGTATACAAATATCTCCTCAAGAGCCTGCTTTCAGTTCTGTTGGGTAGAAATAGAATTGCTGAATCAGATGGTAATTCTATTTTTAATTTTTTGAGGAAACACCATACTTTATTCCATAGCACTATACCATTTGACATCTCTACCAGCAATGCACAAGCATTCCAGTTTCTCTACATCCTCATCAACACTTGATATTTTATGTATCTTTGTGTTTTGTGAGTAGCCATCCTGCTGGATGTGAGGTGGTATTTCATTGTGGTTTTGATTTGCATTTCTCTAATGATTAGTGATGGTGAGCATCTTTTCATAAGCTTGTTAATCATTTGTGTAAGTTCCTGGGAAAAATAAGCCCTGAGCTATTTGGTGGGTTGTTTGTGTTTTTGTTGTGTTGTAGGAGTTCTTTATATAGTCTGGATATTAATACTTTATTATATGTATCAGTTGCAATATTTTCTTCCATTTCTGTAGATTGCCTTTTGTGATATTCTTTGGCTCAAGTACTCATCCAAAAGAAATTTTATTTCATGTTAAGCTTATTTTGGATAGTACATTGTTGGGTTGTTATTCATAGCAGTTTTAAAGTTCATCTTATGGATAATATATTTTTTTTCAAATTCAATCCTTTTTAAAACAAGACTTATTTATTTTAGAGAGAGAACAAGAGAGAGCATGGAGGGATAGAGGCAGAGGGAGAAAGAAACCCAAGCAGATTCTGCACTGAGTGCACAGAGCCCGACTAGGGGCTCCATCTCACTACTGTGAAATCATAACCTGAGCCAAAACCAAGAGTCAGGTGCTTGACCTACTGTGCCATCTAGGCACCCCTCAAATTTAATCCTTCTGAAGTTGATCACAAAGTACTTTCATTTTATGTATTTTTTTTCTCAGATAAATTGTAGATTTTTTTCTTGAGGTATATTTAATCCTTACCTAAGAGGAACAAGAAAAAACCAATTCATTTCCTGATTTGTAAGTGACTTTAATAATATACTTCTTATATTCCAACATATCCTCAATCCTTCAATTGGTAAGAACATATCTGGTCTCAGTTCAGAATTGACGTATTCAGGGCCAATTAACATTATTTTTTTCTTTTTTAAGATTTATTTATTATTTGAGAGAGAGTGTGTGTGGTGGGAGAGGCAGAAGGAAAGAATCCAAAGCCGACTCCCCACTGGGTGTTAGGGTCCCCCCCGGCTTGATGCCAGAACTCTGAGATCATGACCTGAGCTGAAACCAAGAGTCTGTTGCTTAACTGCTCAAGCTGTCCAGGTGCCCCTCAAGTAATGCTCTTTTTTTTTTTAAATATTTTTAAAATTTATTTATTTGTCAGAGAGAGAGGGAGAGAGAGAGAGCAAGCACAGGCAGACAGAGTGGCAGGCAGAGGCAGAGGGAGAAGCAGGCTCCCCGCCGAGCAAGGAGCCCGATGTGGGACTCGATCCCAGGACGCTGGGATCATGACCTGAGCCGAAGGCAGCCGCTTAACCAACTGAGCCACCCAGGCGTCCCTCAAGTAATGCTCTTTAATTCTCTGGTCATTCCTTGGAAATTTAGTCATGGAAGGAATAGAAATTCTCCTCTCAAGAGAAATTATCCAGCTGGGTGTCTGCTTGGGACTCTCTCTCTCCTTCTCCCTCTGTCCCTCCCCCTGCTCCCTCTCTCTTTCTCTCAAATAAATAAATAGATTAAAAACAAACTTGGGGTGCCTGGTGGCTCAGTTGTTAAGCGCCTGCTTTTGGCTTGGGTCATGATCCCGTGGTCCTGAGATGGAGCCCCGCTTCAGGCTCCAGCTCAGCAGGAAGCCTGCTTCTCCCTCCCCCACTCCCCCTGCTCATATTCCCCTCTCGCTGTCTCTCACTCTCTCTCTCAAATAAATAAATAAAATCTTAAAAAAAAAAAAGCTTGAGATAATCTCTATTGAAATTAATGTTCTGGCTATTGAAAAAGACTACAAGAAATATTTTGCTATATAATAAATACTCTTTCAGTGCTGACACATCATTCAAGGACGTACTAAGGAATAATATCGCATTTTTTAAAAAACGCATATAAAAGTGATAGGTTTTTTTTAAAGATTTTATTTATTTATGGCAGAGAGAGAGCGAGGGAGGGAACATAAGCATGGAGAAGCTGGAGAGGGAGAAGCAGGCTCCCCGCAGAGCAAGGGGTCTGTTACGGGGCTCGATCCCAGGACGCTGGGACCATGACCCAAGCCAAAGGCAGACACCTAACCACTGAGCCACCCAGGCGCCCCAAGTGACAGGTTATAATGAGTTGAATTTCCTACCAAATTTACTAAAACACTGTTCTTATTAAAATGTAGAGAGAGCTTCATTGTTATAAAAAAAAGAATTGATCACATGTATTATATCACATCAAGACTGCACTCCTAGTATAATGAATTAGAAACAAATTTATAATTTACTATAGTTTACCTTTAGGCATATAGACATCCACAGTAGATACAGCATTTTATAGGAATTCAAGAGAAGCATTATTAAGTGTTTCAAGAAGTCTCATAGAGTTATGAAAATACTTACACAAAGTGTAAAATCTTGGGCAGGATATACTTAACAGACAGCTAAGTAGAATAATGATCAGTAAGCAAGGAATGTATTCTTTAGTCAAGTTCATAAGATACTGCACCTAATGAAAGATTGCTTCCACCTTATTGCTTAGTTTAGGTGTTGTTGAAAGGGCATTTATTGTCTTTGACTTCTTTTCTAAGCTCACCAAGTTCATTTCTTAAATAGTGTAATTATCCAGTTTGTTTTAATGTTGAAGGGGTCCCCTTTGACTCATGATCACCAGATTTAGGCAAAGACCAGTATTTTGCATAGTTGTGTCTGGTGCCATTGCAGAGAGGCAGTATAATATGTGGCAAAAAACATGGGCCATGGAGTCCATGGGTTTGAATATAGACTGTGCTGTTCATCTTGAGTGAACTATCTAACCTTTCTGCGCTTTGGTTTCTTCATCTGTAATATGTATAATGTACCTATCTTACAGAGTTGTAACTAAGATTAAGGTAATGCTTAAAAGAACCTGACAGAGTAAAATCTCAAATGTTTATTGTTATTTGTCTAAACACTTAACAAAATTATGAATATTTATACAACAGTTGTTCATTCTAATTATTTTTGGGTACCTACCATGCAGGTACTATACTAAAAATGAGTAAAACCTATGCCAGACTTTAAGGAGTTCATGGCATAGTGAAGAAGATGAATATTAGATAATTGCAACAAATAAGTGTAATAACTGTCTAAGAAGTATAGTACTGTGGAATTGCTGAGGCATGAGTAACTAACCCTGTCTAGGGAAGTAAGAAAAAATTTAATATGGGTGTTGGGTATATTGGGATTTATCCTGCTGTTCTGGTGTATGTATGTGTGTATGTTATTTATTTTGGGGAGCAATGAAAGACAAATTCTGAGGAACTGTTGCAGATTAAAAGAGACAATAAATCACAACCTATGTCAATCAGATCATTAACTTGTGCACTGTAAACTTATGTAGTGGTGTATGTCAGTTATATCTTAATAAAACTGAAAAAAAGAAAGCCAGTGAAAACATGACTGTATCCTGTGTTGGAGGGAAGATTACTCTAAAGGACATTATTGGGACATTTGACAAAATTGGATATGCAAAAAATTAGATAACAGAGCATCAGTGTTAAATCTCTTGAAGTTGATCACTGTACCATGAAAGAGTATCTTTGCTCTAAGATGAACTGCTGAAAGGAGTGAAGGGGAATGATACTATTTAAGAGTAATTTGTGTATCACTTGAGTTTTCCTCATATTCCAGAAATAATCTCAAAATTTTGTAGCAGTGGTTCTCTTTCCTCAGCAAGGAACTGAAAGGGGATAGCATCACAAACTACTCTCAAATAGTCCAGGGGAAAAAAGCGGTGCACATATACTCAATGCACGGACTAAGGAAGCATACGTAGCAAAATGTTTAAAGTTGGTGACTTGTGGTATACAGGAATTATTTGTATTTTCATAACTGTTATATAAATTTGATAGTTCAAAAGAAAAAAATTTTAAGTGGGAAGAAAAGGGAAGAGTTTCAGAGAGAGGAGGTGTTTGAGCTGTCATAGAGGCTAATTCGCCAGGGGACAGATAACGTGGAAAACGATAGGGATGTGAAAGCATGGCTTGTTTGCCAGTAGTTCAGTATGGTCATTTCTATGTCAATACAAGATGTTTAGAATACGTTCTTTCAAATGTCTATAGACCATTAACTTGGATATTTATTTACCTGATGTTTATTAAAATTCAGGAAATGTTAAGCAAAGTAGTAGACTAAGATTATGGCAGAGCCACTGCTTTACCTACTTTGATCACTAGGAAACCCTATTCTTTAAATATCCTGAAATATCTTTTTTTTCTCATTCCTTGGCAACCTTTAACTATCACATGGATATTTAGAAATGACATGGCCATTTATGTATAAGAGTTTGAACAGCCTTAAGACCAAATAGACTGTAGAAATTTAGTATCCTCAAACACCTAAATAAAAAAGCAGCTCTTGGAGTGCCTGGGTGGCTCAGTTGGTTAAGTATTGACTCTTTTTTTTTTTTTTTTAAGATTTTATTTATTTATTTGACAGAGATCACAAGTAGGCAGGCAGGCAGAGAGAGGCGGGGGGGAAGCAGGCTCCCTGCTGAGCAGAAAGCCTAATGTGGGGCTCAATCCCAGGACCCTGGGATCATGACCTGAGCCAAAGGCAGAGGCTTTAAACCACTGAGCCACCCAGCCGCCCCAAGTATTGACTCTTGATGTTGGCTCAGGTTATAATCTCAGGGTTGTGAGATCAAGCCCCTTGTCAGGCTCCACACCAGGCATGGAGACTGCTTAAGATTCTCTGTCTCCGTCTTCCATTCACACCCACTCTCATGCATTCTCTCTCTCACACACACTATCTCTCTCAACCTACTGAGCCACCGAGGCACTCTCACTATCTCTCTCTTAAAACAAAACAAAACAAAAGCAGTTCTCATTTTGGTAGAATCTTACTATGAGAGAGAGTTTGAAATTTGGATCAACAAAAGCAGTAAAAAAAAAAAAACCAACCCTAGAAGCATTTTGTATCATCAATATCCATATTTACTAAGGAAATGTTTTAGAATAGACTGAGAAGAATTTGTTTTGTAAGAAATAGACTGAGAAGAATTTGTTTTGTAAGAAATCTTTAAAGCAGTAAAATAAGTGAAAAAAATTATGAGGCAGATTTTCACCTTTGAAGGTGAATTTTCACCTTTTGAAGTCAGAATGACCAACCACTCATCCTTTTCCAAACTTCTTTTGGTATTTTGCTTATTTTCCCTTCATCCTTTCAATTTTTATTTCTTTTTTCTTTTTTAAGATTTTATTTATTTATTTGACAGAGAGAGATCACAGTAGACAGAGAGGCAGGCAGAGAGAGAGAGAGGGAAGTAGGCTCCCGCTGAGAGAGCCCGATGCGGGACTCGATCCCAGGACCCTGAGATCATGACCTGAGCTGAAGGCAGCAGCTTAACCCACTGAGCCACCCAGGCACCCTCAATTTTTTATTTCTTAATCTAGAGATTAGATTTTACTTCTAATGATAGTCACTTAAATTACTAAATTGCTGATCTTGTGATAGCAAGACTTCTACATGTATCTCAAAAAATATCAGATGGCTCTGTGCTCTAGAGAATAATTTCTAGGACATATACATGAAAAGTAATGGACCCAGGGGAGCCTGACTGGCTCAGTCAGAAGAACATGCAACTCTTGATCTTGGAATGGTGAGATTGAGCTCCATGTTGGCTGTACAGATTACTAAAAAATAAACAAACTTAAACCAAACAAAAAAAGGGTAATGGACCTAGAACTCAAACAGTATTTATTCAGTTCCATGCTGAGGAAAGGGTATCATTGCTGAATGGTTTTCAGGCTGTTCTTGGAATATAAGAAAAATTTATCACAAAATTTCTAGTAAGGTAGTTTAAAATCATAAAATAGATTTAAATTTTTAACAATTTTCAGAAGGAAAAAATATTCAGAAAGAAGATTATAAGTTTTCCATATTCTTGCATAAATATATTTTGTTATCTATATAATCTGTGTATAATATCTATATAATTCTCCACTTTTACTTCTCCTGTCAAATTGAAACACTGGAGCATCATCCAATCTGAATTATTTGTCCCAAGGTAAATTTTCTTCCACTTGGAGAGTGAGAGAGAAGAGAAATTTTTGGATAAATCTAGTAGAGCCAGAGTTGTTAGAACTAATAATGTAATTTATAAGCTTTATTTCTAAGGGTTAATGAGATAGAATATTAACTTTCATGGTTTCTTGATATTTACTACAATGGTTGAATTTTATGTTGTAAAAAAGTATCAGTTGAATCTCATAGATGCTCTTTGCAGAAAAGTTGATGATGGATTGGGGTGCTAAAGTTGGCATACTTGATTATATTGTATAGCAAAGATAGACAAGCTTTTAGGCATTTCTGAAATTTAAGAACTTAATCATTAGAGAATATGAAATATTTGTGTGTTTATCTCATTTGTAGTTATTAACAAAAGCAACTTGTAAGGTTCATGTTTTTCATATTTTAAACTATTTCTGTGTATCTGGAAAATGTCCAAACGGTTTTCACAGTTGCTTTTTTTTCTGATTGCTGTGGTAATAGTGCTTTATATCTGTATTATATTTACATATGGTTTTGAGAGATCAGGTATACATAGTTAAATAAATTATAACTGGTTTTATTAAGTATATTTAAAATTCATTTAGAGTTTATAATAGTTGTTGCTGTTTCCTCTACAAGAAAGGGAGAGAATTGAGCAATGCAGGTTTAATTTTTGTTTGTTTTTCTTAGCAATTGAAAGCGTGTAGTGAAGATCAGGAAGACAGAGAATGTTTGAACCAAGCTATTACTGCTCTTATGAATCTCCAAGGTAGTATGGACCGAATTTACAAGCAGTATTCACCTAGACGCCGACCTGGGTAATTCCATACTGTTGAAAATACGAATGCTTCTGCATATTTCATTTATAGTTGATGCCTCATTTTCTTTTCTTTTTTTTTTTTGATGCTTCATTTTCTAAAGAAGTGTTACTTGTAGTGATACTTACATTCTTGAAAGTTATACTCCTACATTTTTCGTTTGGTCTTTAAGTTGTAGAAAATTGGCATTGCCTTATTGTTAAGATATATGTAATAAAATTTTAAAAGATAAATCTAATATGTTATGCAAGAAATTTAGGATTCTTGGTAATTTTAGTTCATATGACATTTGAAATGAAATACAGACTTTGTCTAGTACTTCTCTTTCACAGTACTGTAGCTGAGGCATGTATCAGTTGTGGCAAAGATAGTAGAAGAAAGTAAATGCTGTGTGCAAAATCTGGTGTTTGGTTATTTAGTGGTTTTATCACTTGATTTGAGGTAGTTTTACAATTAAAGAAATTTGGGTTGCTTAGCCATTGAAAAAGCTAAATTTATCTTAATTTTTTTTTCTTTTTAGGGATCCTGTTTGCCCTTTTTATAATCGTCAGTTAAGAAGCAAGCATCTAGCTATTAAAAAAATGAATGAAATTCAGAAAAACATAGACGGATGGGAAGGCAAAGATATTGGACAATGTTGTAATGAATTCATTATGGAAGGTCCCTTGACACGAATTGGTGCTAAACATGAACGACATATATTTCTCTTTGATGGCTTAATGATTAGCTGTAAGCCCAATCATAGTCAGTCACGCCTTCCAGGTTATAGTAGTGCAGAATACAGATTAAAAGAAAAATTTGTCATGAGGAAAATACAAATATGTGATAAAGAAGATACTTGTGAGTACAAACATGCTTTTGAGTTGGTGTCAAAGGATGAAAACAGCATAATATTTGCTGCTAAGTCTGCTGAAGAGAAAAATAATTGGATGGCCGCACTTATTTCTCTTCACTATCGTAGTACACTAGATCGAATGCTAGATTCAGTGTTATTGAAAGAAGAAAATGAGCAGCCATTGAGATTACCAAGTCCTGACGTGTATCGTTTTGTGGTAAAAGACTCTGAGGAAAACATTGTTTTTGAAGATAACCTGCAAAGTAGAAGTGGAATCCCCATTATTAAAGGAGGAACTGTAGTGAAATTAATTGAAAGGTTAACATATCATATGTATGCAGGTATGTGAAACTCATTGCAAGTGCTTACCTACTGAGGGCTGAGAATGTAAACCTTTTCAGGGATGTTCAAAAATGCCTGAGGAATGGAAAAAGTGGATTTTCTCTGAAATATAAAAAGAATTCTACAGAATCAAAAGGAGTAAATAACTAATTAAATATCCCTAAGATATAATATGTTGACTTCATTAATTATTAGGTATTCACAAAAATTTTATGAATCTTGAATCAGAAAACAATTCTTTTTTTTTTTTAAAGATTTTATTTATTTATTTGAGAGAGAGGCAGTGAGAGAGCATGAGCGAGGAGAAGGTCAGAGGGAGAAGCAGACTCCCCGTGGAGCTGGGAGCCTGATGCGGGACTCGATCCGGGGTCTCCGGGATCATGACCTGAGCTGAAGGCAGTCGTCCAACCAACTGAGCCACCCAGGCGTCCCAGAAAACAATTCTTATTTATCAAGAAATACCATGAGTATAGGAAGACCATGGTGGGAGGAACCAGAAAAAAGAAAAAGGAAGGCCTCCAAAATATGCTACTTTGGATTAATGAAACTGAATTGAACATACAAACTGTTTTATACTCTGTCTTTTCAGATCCCAATTTTGTTCGTACTTTTCTTACTACATACCGTTCATTTTGTAAACCACAGGAATTGCTAAGCTTACTGATTGAACGGTAAGAAAAATATTTATTTTACTTACATTAACATTTCATAAAAAGTTAGCAGTTTTGTTCCTTGCAAAGTGGTAGGTACCTAGCATGTGCTCAACTTGTTTTTGAACATAATTTATTTGACATTAAATTAGTAGTATTACTGTTCTCTTCAAACAACGTGCTCATTAAAATCTCTGTTTATAACAGAGGTCTCTTCTGATTTTAGCTATGTTTATAGTGGTAATCAAAAAGACCCAATTTTAAGTATGTATTTTAATGTTTTTTTGTTTAATAAAACAATATTTCCTTAAAAGGGTCTTTTTAACTTGTCACTTTATTTTTAAAAAATTTTTAGAAGATCTTTTTTTATTTGAGAGAGAGAGCACATGCAGGGGAAGGGGTAGAGAGAGAGAGGGAGAAGCAGAGTCCCTGCTGAGGAGGGAGCCCAATGCAGGACTCGATCCCAGGAGCCTGTGATCATGACCCAAGCTGAAGGCAGGCGCTTAACCCACTGAGCCACCTAGACACCCAGTATGTAACACTTTAAAGGAAGTTTATCAGTAACTTTTCACATAAATGGTAGAAAGGAAGGTTGCTTAATTAAAATAATTTTTCTGTTGTATTTGAAATCCTTTTCATTTGTGAATGAACAACAAAAAATTTCTCTGACTTTCCTTCTTTTCTTCTTAGATTTGAAATTCCAGAGCCAGAACCTACTGAAGCAGATAAATTGGCCATAGAGAAAGGCGAACAGCCAGTCAGTGCAGACCTTAAAAGGTTTCGCAAGGAATATGTTCAACCAGTACAACTTAGGTTTGGCCTGAATATTATATATTTTATGTACCATTCAATTTTCATTATATAGTTAACACATATAACTTCTTATCTCTTAATTCAGATAGAGTTATTATTGTTAGACTTCATAGTAGTTATATTAAACTTCCAAATTTCAATGTGAAATTACTCTTAAATGTCCTGAAGAAATTTAATTATTAAAATGATACTGTGTTATTTGCATCAGATACCTCTGGCACGTGACACATTGTGCTTACAGACCAGGATACCTATTAAGTAAAAATTGTAAACTTTCATGTGAGTGTGCCTACTCTCAACCTTGCCCATCCCTCCCCCTTTGTGATCATCTAGTAATCCTGGGCTTTTTCATAGTTTATAATATTTATGGAATTTTTAGCTCTTTCCCTACTGTTATCTTCCAAAATATATAGGCTTTTATTCATTCATCTAAAAAAGTATTTGATAATAGCAGTTGCTAGTTGTTAGGTACCTACTGCATGCCTAAGTATTTTATCAATTTTCTTCCATCCTGGCAGGAGTTACTAGTTTATAGCTGAGGAAATTGAAACTTAGCAAGATAAAGTAATTTGAAATAGGTCATACAGAGTGAGCAGCAGGACAGGATTCAAACCTGTATCTCTTTGGTTTCCTAAGTTAGTGTTGTTTTTTTCTTACACTGAGCAGTAAAAATTGGAGGCTCCTTTGATTAGTCTTCTTTACAGTCCCTAATTTTACATGATCTAAATTTTTTCCTTGCAAATATGAAAGTGCCTTGATTTTTGTTAACTAATAATTTGCAGCTTTGGAACTGAGCACGTTACTTACTTTTCAGGAAATTGCCACAAATAAATGCAGTTTTAGTGGAATGATAGCACTCCCAGCTGTATGTGTCTCAGCCAAAACTTTTAACGTGTCATTCTTTGTATAAGATGGTATTTTAAAAAACCTTTTTAATTAAAAAAGGGAGATGATCTTATTTACCCCTCAGCAATAAAGGAGTAACTTTTTTGTACTAGCTACAGTGAATTTGTATCCCCCACACTCAGATTAAACTTTTTTTTTAAACATTTATTTATTTATTTATTTATTTTAGAGAGAATGCACGCCCACGTAGGGGAAGATGCAGAGGGAGAGGGAGATAAGCAGACTCTGTGCTGGGTGTGGAGCCCGGCACTGGCTTGATCCCAGGATCCTGAGATCATGACCTGAGCTGAAATCAGGAGTCAGACGCTTAACCGACTGAGCCACCCAGGCACCCCTAAAGTATAATTTTAAAACAATAAATTAATCTGAAGACCTGTTTTACATCATTGAAGTGCTTAGGTTTTAATTAAATACAAGTTAGAGACTGAGTGTTATATTGCCCCTTATATATAAAGTTGTTACCACGGTATTAGAGAAATGAAAGAAGTATAATTGAATGCTTACGTCTCACTAAATTGTGTTTCTTTACATTTTTTCAGGATCTTAAATGTGTTTCGGCACTGGGTTGAACACCATTTTTATGACTTTGAAAGAGATTTGGAATTGCTTGAAAGACTGGAATCCTTCATTTCAAGTGTAAGAGGTATATTATTTAAAGGTTTGATTGAATCTTATATTGCACATCAGCTTAGTTTTAAATCTGTGTGACTTTTAAGAAGCTAAACGGTTTTTTATTTTTAAACAACTAAAATAACATTTGGTATGGTTTATAGACTCTAAGGAGCTCACATATGTTAGAACCACCTGAAGTTTTAGAACCTTGCCTTTTCAAGTTTTTTTTTTTTTTAAGATTTTAATCATTTATTCGACAAAGATCACAGGCAGGCAGAGAGAGGAGGAAGCAGGCTCCCCGCGGAGCAGAGAGCCCGATGCAGGGCTCAATCCTAGGACCCTGAGATCATGACCTGAGCCGAAAGCAGAGGCTTTAACCCACTGAGCCACCCACGTGCCCCGCCTTTTCAAGTTTTTAAGAGAATCTTTTTTTAAGAGAAGTCATCAGTCTTCTTTAATAATCTTAATACATTTAAAATTGTATCTCAAGGTGCCATTCTTTCAACTAATTAAATATATGTGCAGTAGTACCTGTTTTCTTATTCTCCTTAATCCTTCTCTTTAGTTTTGAATGGTTAACAACTTTGAAAAATAACATTTACTTCAGGGCACCTGTGTGACTCTGTCGGTTAAGAATCCGACTCTTGGTTTTGGCTCACTCGGGTCATGATCTTAGGGTGGTGAGATCTGGCCGGCATCAGGCTCCGTGCTCAGCTCAGCACGGAGTCTGCTTGAGATTCTCTCTTTTCTTCTCCCTCTGCCCCTTCCCCTGCTCATGCTCTCTATTTATCTCCCTCTAAATAAATAAATAAAATCCTTAAAAATAATATTTACCTCTCTTGCAGAAATTTTTGGTTTATTTTTAGCATCCAAAAGATAAGAGTTTCTTACCTAAAATTTTAGCACATGGGGCGCCTGGGTGGTTCAGTGGGTTAAGCCTCTGCCTTCAGCTCAGGTCATGATTCCAGGGTCCTAGAATCGATCCCCGCATTGGGGGCTCTGCTCGGCAGGGAGCCTGCTTCCTCCTCTCTCTCTCTCTCTCTCTCTCTCTCTCTCTCTGCCTGCCCTCTATCTACTTGTCATCTCTGTCAAATAAATAAATAAAATCTTTAAAAAAGAAAAAAAACTTTTAGCACACAGCCCATGAAATGAAACTCTCGGCCATGAACATTTAAACAAGTGTATATTATTGAATCAAGAACATTTATCTGACAGGATAAGGCATTAAGTAAGAAGACTTTAAGCCTAACTTATCTCATCTACTTACTCTTACTTAAGGAGGATTTTACTTAAAATAGAGTATGTGAGGGCGCCTGGGTGGCTCAGTGGGTTAAGCCGCTGCCTTCGGCTCAGGTCATGATCTCAGGGTCCTGGGATCGAGGCCCACATCGGGCTCTCTGCTCAGCAGGAAGCCTGCTTCCCTCTCACTCTATCTGCCTGCCTCTCTGCCTACTTGTGATCTCTCTCTGTCAAATAAATAAATAAAATCTTAAAAAAAAATAGAGTATGTGATTCCTTTGCTTCAACTACGAGATGTTTAAGATACATTTTTATCATGTTTGCTTGAAATTGTTTATGGTAACAAATCAATTTTTTACTTTATATTCTTAATGAAGATGCTAGACTATATATGATCTAAGTAACTTCTAAAATACACGTATGTATTAAGATAAAGCAAGTAAATGGTTATGTTAATGTGTGGAGGTCTTTCTTAGATAACTTATACCACAGCATAACCAAGTAGTTGATGAAGGAAAGTTTCTTTCTTTTTTTTTTTTTTAGACTTACTTTTTTTATGAGACTGACACGCTGCCCACTGCACTAAGAAGGCACTTAGACTTACTTATTTTAGAGAGACCACATGCAGGGAGGAAGGGCAGAGAGAGAATCCTAAAGGAGACTCTGCACTGAGTGCTGAGCCCTAGGTAGGGCTCTATCCCAGGACCCTGAGATCATAACCTGGGCCGAAATCAAGAGTTGGCTGCTTAACCGACTGAGCCACCAGGCGCCCTAGGGAAAGTTTCTTTTTATAAATGTATTTTAACTGATAAATGAAGAAGGAATGATAGAATTAGAAAATAACTATTTTTCAGCCTCCTAGTAATATTACAAAGATGTAACTGGACATTATATGGCTGCTGTTAGAAATACTTACAAGTATTCACGTCAAAAAATTGATCCTGAATCAGATCACGTCTGTATGTGTCTGATTTAGAGAAAAAACAGGACAGAGAAGCAATGCAAATGACACTACAGGAATAGTATTGGAAAAATTCAGATTGGGAAATACCACAAGGTGAATTATTCCATTTTAACAAGTAAATTGCAAGCAAAAATAAGAGAGAAAAGGAGAGCCTATAGATTAAAGGAGACTTGAGACATTGACTGACTGCAGTTTGTAGAACTCATTCAGACCCTATTTCAAACAGACCAACTATTAGAAAACACTTATGAGAGAATCAGGGAAATAACACGAATTAGATATTTGATGATTTTAAGAAGTTATTGTCATTTTTATATATGATAATGGTTTTGTCATTTTAAAAAGTCTTTAATTTTTAGATATACTTAAATATGAATGAAATGACATATTTGTTTCAGGTTTATTTATTTTAAGTCATCTCTAGTAGACCCAACATGGGGCTAAAACTCACAAATCCAAAATCAAGAGTCACATGCTCTTCTGACTGAGCCAGCCAAGCACCTCTCCTGTATTTCTTTCAAAATAACATAGGGAATAGAAGGAGGGCATGTGTGACATTAAGTGAAACAAAAATTGGCCGTAAATTGGTAATTGTTGAAGCTGGGTAAAGATGAACGATTATACAAAGATTTGCAGTTACGTCTGTCAAGTAAAAGGTATTTTTGTTTGTGTTCTTTTCTAGGGAAAGCTATGAAGAAATGGGTAGAGTCAATTGCTAAGATCATCAAGAGAAAGAAACAAGCTCAGGCAAATGGAATAAGCCATAATATTACCTTTGAAAGTCCACCTCCACCAATTGAATGGCATATCAGCCGGCCAGGACAGTTTGAAACCTTTGATCTCATGACACTTCATCCAATAGAAATTGCACGTCAGCTGACACTTTTGGAATCTGATCTCTACAGGTAGACAGTTAATGTTTATTTGCTGCTCTGTTCTCAAGAATCTTAAACCATACCTCTGTTTTCAGAACATTTTGCAAATTATTTATGAATACGTAAAAGTGCCTCATTTATTCTTGTGGGCTTGGAAGAAAGTTCATAGCACTGTTTTTAACTAATCTGTCCTACAGGAAAAAGTCTTATATTGCTATATAGGCCAAAATTAGGTACTAGCAGTCTTTCACATGGTGAGTGGTAGATACTAATGCCACCTTTCAGGCAATCACCCAGGTCTTCCTCCTAATACTTTCTCAGATTGTTTTAGTTTGGATTGTAGGATCTTGAAGGCAGCTGAGTAAATAGAATATTGAGAGAGACAAGCTTTCTTTATTTTTTTTTTCAGATTCTAAGTAATCAAAAATTTAACTTGGAGCTTGACTGGGTTAGGTTTGCTAGGCAAATGAATAACAAAATTCTTAGAAAAATGAAGATTTCTTTATTTTTTGTAAAGGAGTCATAAGTACTTCAGCTATTTGAAGTCAAAGTAACTTCAAAGAAAAGTTATTTCTGAAGTAGTGTGATGATAAATCATACTTAAAACTTCTGAAATTTTCTTTCATTTATGAGACTCATTAGATAGAAATGTGCTTGGCTAGGTGTGCCAGGGCGGCTCAGTCAGTTGGGCGTCTGCTTTCAGCTTGGGTTGTGATCCCGGGGTCCTGGAATTGAGTCCCCCATTGGGTTTCCTGCTCAGTGGGGAGTCCCCTGCCTCTGTGCACTCTCTCTCTCAAATAAATACATAAAATCTTTTTTTTTTTTAAGATTTTATCTATTTATTTGACAGAGAGAGACACAGCAAGAGAGGGAACAGAAGCAGGGGAAGTGGGAGAGGGAGAAGCAGGCCTCCTGCCAAGCAGGAAGCCCAATTCGGGGCCAATCCCAGGACCCTGGGATCATGGCCTGAGCCGAAGGCAGACGCTTACAACTGAGCCACCCCAGGCGCCCCAGATAAATAAAATCTTTAAGAAAGAAAGAAATGTGCTTGACTGTTTACTTTTATCTATATCCCATCATCTGTCTTTTCTTGTAAAACATTTCCTGCCATTACCCTGTATCCATGCAGATCACCCATTCCCAACCTAACCTTTATAGTTTCATGGTTTCATGACTTTCAGTGTCATTCTCCACTCCAAATCAGACACCTCTTAAGGTCATATTTCAAATCTTGTTATCACTCCAAATCGTTCTTATTTCAAAATTACTAATTCAAGCATCTCTCATTTCTTTCTAACTGCAGTCCTCTCTCCTTTCAACTTCCTTTATCAGCTTTGTCCTCTGTCACCTTTTTTTAAACCACTACCTTTGCAGCACCTCTCCCCACCCTGTCAAAAAATGACTTCTCACCATTGTCATTCCATCAAAAACTTTCCTGCATTCAGGAGCCTTTCTACAATACAAATACGTTTAAAAAGTTATTTTGATTACGTTGCCTTGGTGGCTCAGTTGGTTAAGCGGCTGCCTTCAGCTCAGGTCATGATCCCAGCGTCCTGGAATCGAGTCCCACATGGGGCTCCTTGCTCGGCAGGGAGCCTGCTTCTCCCTCTGCCTCTGCCTGCCACTCTGTCTGCCTGTGCTCGCTTGCTCGCTCTCCCTCTCTCTCTGACAAATAAATTTTAAAAAATTTAAAAAGAAAGTTATCTTGATTGGCAGCCATTTTTTTAAGGGGAAAAGTAAGAATATACAAAGTTTAGTGCTAATGGAAATGTAGGAAGGCAGCAGAGATAAACAATTTGCCAGTTCTTTAGAATTGGGCCTCTGGTTTGCCTTGGCTGTGCCATTCAGAATTGAGCACACATGTCAGCAGTTGTAAACACTTAATTCAGAGTGTCATGTTGTGTTTTAGGTAGTTTGGAGTTCAGGTGGTTTTTATTTATATTGTGGAATTTGTGAAAGGTAGGAATGAAGGGACTTGCTACTTGAGTTCAAAAAAAAAAAAGCCAATAGTACTGAATCACATTTTTCCTCATTGAGTGACTGTTATAGGAGTGGACATCAGAAAAAGAAACCACTTAAGTCAATGTGGACCTGCTTTCAGAACATAGGAAATACCTTTGTTAAGTGAGATGTATAGTATGGAAGAGGAACATTGACACTGTAAACTGAATTTTTTTTTAAAATATTTTATTTATTTGACAGAGAGAGACACAGTGAGAGAGGGAACACAAGCAGGGGTAGTGGGAGAGGGAGAAGCAGGCTTCCCACTGAGCAGAGAGCCTGATGTGGGGCTCAATCCCAGGACCCTGAGATCACGACCCGAGCCGAAGGCAGACTCCTCTAACGACTGAGCCACCCAGGCACCCCTGAATTTCTGGTTTAACTGTAGAACAGCCCAAGAAAACTTACTTTAAAAACTGTTAATAAGGTCCCCTTTGTATTCAAATCTACTGATTAAAAACTTTTTTTTTAATTAATAGTCAAGACCATAGAATACTGGTCAATTTTTAAAATTATGTAATCCTGGCTCACTATATACAATAATTTAACTTGCTCCTCTGTCAAATTTCTTACTGAATAAATACAGCCATTTAAAAAAATGTAGAAAATTATATAGTGAGGGCCCATCAACAGCAAAAGCCTTACAGATACAGTTGAAATCCTTCAACTAATTTTTCCCAATTCTGTTCTTCTTTCTCCCAATAACCACTATCCTGTATTTGGTGTTTATTATTCCTATGTATGTCTTTATAATTTATACACATATAATTGATAATATATAGCATTGTTTTGCAGGTTTTAAGATAGATTATACTTATGTATCATTCTACAACATGTTTTGCACTTATATTGTTCTGGCATTTAAGTTGGTGAATATAGCTCTGGTTTGCTTTTTTTTTTTAAAGATTTCATTTATTTATTTGACAGAGAGAGAGATCACAAGTAGGCAGAGCGGCAGACAGAGGGAGAAGCAGGCTCCCTGCCGAGCAGGGAGCCCGATGCAGGGCTCGATCCCAGGACCCTGGGATCATGACCTGAGCTGAAGGCAGAGCTTTAACCCACTGAGCCACCCAGGCACCCCTGGTTTGCTTATTTTAATTACTGTGGTGTTCCATTATATGAATGCTCCATAATTTATCCAGCCTAGGTTATTTGTGATTTTTCAGTCTTGCAAATAATGACTGCTTCACTGAGTATTCTTACAAATGTTTTCTTATAACCTGGTATAGCTTAAGTATATATATCTAGATAGACTTTTGGGGTGATCTAGTTCGTATAATCTTCAGTTATATGAGATATTGCTAAATTACAAAGTGGTTGTTTCAGTTTTTACTTGGATATCAATGTTGGAGAGATTCTACACATCTTTACCCATTTGGTACTATTAGACTTCTGTTAGGAGTAAGATGGGATTTCATTGTGGTTTAATGTTCTTCTCCCCGAATAAGAGACAAAATTTTTTTGTGTGTTTATGTGACTATTTGGGTCCAGTCCTCTGTGATTTAAGCCTGTTCATGTGTTTCTCCACTTATCTTTTGGGTTGTCTTTACCTTATGGAGTTTTTAAAGATCTTTAAATAATTTTGATACTAATCCTTTGTAGGTTAAGTTGCATGATTTTTTATTCCACAGGAAAGTCCAACCTTCTGAACTAGTAGGGAGTGTATGGACCAAAGAAGATAAAGAAATAAATTCTCCAAATTTATTAAAAATGATTCGCCATACCACAAATCTCACTCTATGGTTTGAAAAGTAAGTGTTTATTTTTCTGCCTTGTTACTTTTTACTAGCTATGATATTAAGTCATCTACAAGCTTAAATTCTTGCTAAAAATATATGTATTCTTTTCTACATGAGGTGAGGAAATTGCTTTTTAAGCCATGCTTTTTTGTTTTTGTTTTTGTCTAGGTGCATTGTGGAAGCAGAAAATTTTGAGGAACGGGTGGCAATACTAAGTAGAATTATAGAAATTCTTCAGGTTTTTCAAGATTTGAATAATTTCAATGGTGTATTGGAGATAGTCAGTGCAGTAAATTCAGTGTCAGTATACAGGCTAGACCATACTTTTGAGGTAAGTTTTAGGCTTAAATATTTCATCTTTTTGGGGGGGTGATACAACTGATGATAAAATAAATTGCTTCTACCAACCAGTCTTTTTCAGTAAATCCTTTACAAATCATCTTATTCCCTTAAATATATCAATATACACTAGTATGTCTGGAATCCATCAAACAATGTGGGACTTGTGACTCTGTTTGATATGTTTACCTAAATGTTATGAAGTTTCAATTGGATTTTTCCAGTGGCACACTGATTGTTTGAAAATATTTTAAATATAAATGTAGAAATTAATCAACATATAGTCAAAAGAAGGAGTAACATGGAGAGAAGTCTTTCTAAAATTAAAAATTTTTAAATTATACAATAGTATATGTTTAGTATTTGTTATAGAAAATTCAAAAGATACAGAAAGTATATGTTAAAATTAAAATATACATACTCTTGGGCCCAGAAATAAAAGTGCCAGACTATAAAGTTAATGTACAAAGATGTTTCTGCAGTATTAATTGGAGTAGCAGAAAACTAGATGCAACCTGTGTGTCCCTGAATAGAATGACTAAATCTGTTGTTTTATACTGGTAGTGTAGAATATTGTTCAGCTGTAGAAAAAAGTGAATAGGATCTAGGTGTGTTGTCTTAAAATAATACTTGTGATTTTTAGGGGAGAAGCCATAAAAAGACTTCAGAATAATGAATATAATATGATTTCTTTTTTATGTAACATAAAAACAGAACAAACCCTAAACATGTTACTGAAATTGCATGAATATTGAGAGGATAATAGTCTTTTTTTAACATTGCTTCTTTATGATTAGAAAGGCAAGCTGCTTTCATGTATGTATTTTTCAATTTGAGTGTTTTCATTTTATTGCTTTGTATGAACTTTTTATATATGAAGGATATTAACAGTTGAATATTGCTAAATATTAATTTGTTTAATAAGATTTTGAAAACT
>PISX010004394.1:67925-121996 GCA_004024625.1 Mellivora capensis
AAAAAAAAAAAAAAAAAAAAAAGATTTTGAAAACTCTAAAGTAGTATATTTAATAGGTTAAGTTTTAGTTTTTTAAAATACTGGGTGCAGAACGATATTTATAAAATATATATAAGGCAAAAAGAACAAAAATACAAAGAACATCTGTATACCTGGTATCCAGTTTAAGAACACCTCCCAATTCCATCTCCATCCTCACCCCTTCAACTATCATTCTGAATTTTGTCCTTATTATTCAGCTTTTTTTCTGTAGTTTTACTTATTTGTATCTCTAAACAATGTACTATTTCATTTTGCGTGTTTCTTAATTACATGTGAATATAATTCTTCAAACACTTTTTTCATTCAATATTATCTTCCTAAAATTCATCCAGGTTGCTTCTTACTGATATCATTCTTTTTTTTTATAGCTGTATCATATTATAAGAATAAGCTTACACATTTATTTATTTATTTACTAGTTAATGGCCATTTAGACTGTTTCCAGTGTAGGGTTATTATCAGTAATAGTACCATGAACATTTTCTACATATATCCTAGTGCACAAATTTCTCTAAGTCATTTACCTAGAAGTAGAACTACTAGATAGTAGGATATGGGTATCTTCAGCTTTACTAGATAATGCTAGATTGTTTTCCCAAATAATTGTACCAGTTTATACTCCCACCAGAAATGTATGAGTTCTAGTTATTTTATCTTCTCACCAGTACCTGATATTGTCAGTTCTTTTCATTTTCCAATCTTGTGGTTTTGGTTTATAAACCCCTGATTTCTAATGAGATTGAACCTGTTTTTAAATGTTTATTGGTTTTTTATATTTCTTCTTATAGAAATTTTTTTTGCATTGTTGAGTTTTTCTTATGAATCTCTGTGAGTTCTCTTATATAGTGGATTTTAATCCTTTGTCAGTTATATGTATTGTAAATGTCTCTTCCCAGATTGAAGCTTCTCTTTTCACCTTTTTTTTCTATCTTTTGATGAACAAAAGTTCTTACTGTAATCAAATTTATTTTGTCTTGTTATTGTGCTGTTTAGTGTCTTTCTCTATTAATGTTTTGTCTTTCATTCCTTAATCCAGCTGGAAATAAGTTTTGAAAAATGTATGGAGTGAGGCTGGAGTTTAATTTCATGTTTTGTTTCATATGGCTAGCCAGTTGCTTCCATACATTTATTGAAAGTTTGATAGGAATTGTATTGATTCTATAAATTGCTTTGGTTCAGTTGGTGGAACACTGACAATTTTACAGTGAGTCTTCCAAACCACGAACATGTATGTCTCTCCCTTTATTTATTAATTTAATATAAAGTTTTGTGGTTTTCTTGGTGATGATCTCATACCTCTTTTGTTAGATTTATATTAGAATTTTTTTAAAGATCTTGTTTTCTTTATTGATGATATGTAGAAATGCAATTGATCTTTGCTGATTGGTTTTATATCAATCAACAATGCTAAATGCTCTCATTAGCACTCCATATGTAGATTTATTGGTTTTTTTTCACAGATAATTATATCCTCTGTGAATACTGACAATTTTTCTTTGATTTTCTTTATTTTTCTTGTTCATGCTAGTTAAGACTTCTGTAGAGTACTGAATAAAAGTTAGGGTTTAATCCCCTTTGCTTTTTCCTTAAGTTAAAGGAAGTACATTAGACAGTTTTCCCTCAAGTGCAGTGCTTGCTGTGGACTTATGTGTGTGTCTGTGTATACACTTAACCAGGTTAAAAATAAAGTAATTAATTTAGAACAAAAAATGTAATAATGAAATATAAAAGGAATGATTCTGCTTATTTGGTTTACTAAATTTTTGTTCAATTTTTCTCTCCCTCCCACAGCTTTCTCCTCCTTACCAAAACCTTACCCTTAGCCTCAAAAGACCTTTCAGTGGAAATATATTTGAATGCTTTAGGATTATATTTCTCTCCTATAGCTATGATTTGAAATTCTGGCTAATCAGAATTATAACTAATAATATCTCGAGGAAGAATTTTTTATTGCTTACTCCTCTAATTTATATTAGAAAAAAATGAAGTTTTTAAGTTTTATATTTATAGATAAATCATTTCAGGCAAGTACAGAAAGGAATACTACTCATCTTTAATTTAAAAAATTATTTTCCACATATTTGCAAAATTTTATAGAATTCCAAGCTCTGTGTTCATAAAATGTGATTGAATTGTAAAAAGACGAGTTATATTCAATTTATATATTTTAAAGGCATTGCAGGAAAGAAAAAGGAGAATTTTGGATGACGCTGTGGAATTAAGTCAAGATCACTTTAAAAAATACCTAGTAAAACTTAAGTCAATCAATCCACCTTGTGTGCCTTTTTTTGGTAAGTTATTGAACATGGATTCATATTTATATTTTGAGGTAGTTTGTTATAGCCAAAAGAGGCCAGCCTTTAAAGGCAGATTGTCCTGATTTTTATATCTGAGCATATCTACTTTTATTAACTGTTCATATTGATAAATAAAACTTTAAAGTCTCTGTTTCCTTATCTTTAAAATAGAGGTTATGATAATTATCTCTTTGTAGAGTTGTTGTAAGGAGCTCTGTGGGGTCTTTCTATAAGAGTACTGATTCCATTCATAAGGGCTCCACCCTCAGGATTTAAGCACCTCCGAAGCGTCCCACCTCCTAATACTATCACATTGGGCATTAGTATTTCAACTTAGGAATTTTGAACATTCAAACATGCATGCCTATGTACACAGACACACACCCCACTGGTTGTGTTAACCAAAAATGTCTCCGGACAATCCCAAATATTCCGTAAGGGACAAAATTGCCCCCAGTTGAGAGCCACCGACTTAAGTGAATCCATAATTACTTATGAAGAAGGAGCTAAAACCTTTCTTCCTGTCCCAGAGTGAGGAATAATTATTTTTCTATCTAAATTATGGGCTTTGGGAAAACAGAGAATTTATAAATCTATAGTCTTATACCAGAATTGGCTTATAATTAATCTATTGATCATTATTTAAGATCATTGGCATTAAATATTTATAATCAAATATAAAATTGTTAGAACAGATTTAACACAGACTTTGTGAATGAATCTGCTCTTATTTTAGGTTGTTAGTCTAAGGAATAAATTAAGCCTTTCCTAAACCCTAATTTTCTTTTTATTTTAAATTCTTTAAATGTTAAAAAATTCCTAATGTAAAATTAATGAATAAGCCTATCAGACTTATCAACATTTTAGGGGTAAAATTGCTGGATTATAGAATGTCTTTCAACTTTACTAGATCAGTTGTTTTTTCAAATGATTGATTAAGTAACAGATTTTATAACTTTTCTTCAAATACTCTTTTTTACTAGGAATATATTTAACAAATATTCTGAAAACTGAAGAAGGGAATAATGATTTTTTAAAAAAGAAAGGGAAAGATTTAATCAATTTCAGTAAGAGGAGGAAAGTAGCTGAAATTACGGGAGAAATTCAGCAGTATCAGAATCAACCTTACTGTTTACGGATAGAACCAGAAATGAGGGTAAATATTTTCTTTGCTTATCTTTAAAAGAGAACATGTTAAATTCTCTGCAATCTGTAAGAAATATCATAACCACACTTGTGCTACTTATTTTACTATAAAAATAATACAGTAAGTTAATTATCACTAGATAGAAGTGGTAAATAGTAGACATTCTGTGCTAACAGTCTGCAGTTATGAATATTACTAAGAACGGGGGTGCCTGGCTGGCTCAGTCTGTAGAGCGTATGACTCTTGTTCTCAGGGTTGTAAGTTTGGGCCCCATGTTGGGTGTAGAGATTATTTAAAAATAAGATCTTTAAAAATATATATTATTAGGGACCTTTTTCTTGAGACTATTGCTTCTTTTGTGCAACTGGTCAAATAATACTTTCAAAAAATGAATGACAAATTGGAATGAAACTCTCTGATGTCCATGTAATAAAAAGAAAATCCACTACTAGTACTGTCATTGGTTAGCCATTTTAGACATTTTACATGTGCCAGTGTAACATTAAGTAATTAATTTCTTTGTAAGAATACTGGGTTTAAATAGGGAAAGAGGTTGGTTTTATATCATACATATTTGTGTATATGTATATATGTATATGCTTAGCAAAAAATCATTTTTTTAACATTCTATCAATTGATAATCTATTTTGATCACTGGTTTATAACACTGATTCTGTGTACTCTAAGATGTGGGATACTTTCTAAATCATAGTAAATTACGATACTATTTTTATGTTAAGTGAATTTTATTTTGTTATACTTATTTGAAATTCAGTACATAGTAGCTATCAGAAAAAGTTCACCTGTCACATTAAAAATTGTGTTCAACTTTCAGGCTTAGTGTGCAGGTCAGGCATATTAAGTGAAAATGGGTACCATGACTCCCAACTTCCTAAACCGTAGGTTGGTAACTATTCTTTGTTCCTACTTCAAAACAAAATACCATAAACTCCTAAGAAAGAATGACTTAAACTACACTGGTAATGAAAATATAGACAGCTCTAAAAATGGTGACAAGCTGCTGGTGGTCCCATATTTCATTCTCTTCCCTCATCATGGGGCCAGCCCTCTGTGATATTGAACTTCATGGGTCTAAAGAAATATACTCTTGAAGCTTAGATTAAAGTTTATAATATATTTTCCCAAGAAATCATGTTAAATTATATTTGGGTATATTTGAAAGAGTACTTTTAACATTCAGATATCAGTAACTTCTAATAGGTTTTTGTGATCTGTTTTAGACCTTCTCCCATCATTTAAAGCACTAAATAATGCTTTATGGGAGTGTGGGGGCATTTACTTTTCAAGCCATAGTTAACCAAAGTAATAAATAGTATTAAAGAATAGAGCAAAGGATGAGAAAAGCAAGAACACTGCTATTATAACTTTATAGAAATCTTTAAATTACTGTTGGTTCATATGATTTAATTTGGCTAACCTGAATATAAGAACAAGCTGTTTCAATACTATTAAAGGAGTAATTCAATCTTCTTGACATTGGCAGAATGCCTGAAATGTGGGAGAATTTTATGTCAGAAATTTTGAAGCTCATTTTGCCTGCTGTTAAAATGAAAACCCAGTACTTATTTTTATATATGTTTCTTAAACCACTTCGAAGTTAAATAAAGTTAAATCCAGTAATTTGCTTCTAAGGAATTTTTCTGAGGAAATAATCATAAATGTACAGAAAAATTTATGCACAAGGAGCTAACAATAATTATTCATATTGTAATACAAAGAATTAGAAAGCACTGCTGTGGATAACTGCCTATGTAGTGATTGGTGAGATAAATTCTGGAACATAATATGATTAAAGACTATAGAGCTTAAGTTTGTACTTAAACCACATGGAAAATAAGTAAACCACATGGAAAAATATTGAGTTATCAACTAAGAAAAGGTTAAAGATAATTGGTATGGTTCCAATTTTGCAAAATAAACCCAGAAAATGAATTTACATATATATGCATATATTCATCCAGTGAAAACACTGGAACAATATTCTAAGAGTAAAATGTTAATAGATCTCTGGTTGGTGAGATTACTATTTATATTTCTTTTTACTCTTTGCTAAAGCATCTAAATTTTCTATCTAAAAACTCAAATATAAGGTTAGAAAAAAATTTTTTTTCCATAAAGACAGAAAGATTATTTTACTAGAGGTTAGCACAGATAAGTTTATAATTGTTCTTGAAATCACTTTGGAATAGAACTTCATCCATCTTGTCTCTGGTTTTTTTCTGATATCAAAAGTGTCATTCTGGGGACGCCTGGGTGGCTTAGTGGGTTAAGCTGCTGCCTTCACCTCAGGTCCTGATCCCGGAGTCCTGGGATTGAGTCCCACATGGGCGCTTTGCTCGGCAAGGAGCCTGCTTCTCTCTCAGCCTCTGCCTGTGTCTCTGCCTGCTTGTGTGCTCTCTCTCTTTCTCTCTGACAAATAAATAAATAAAATCTTTTTTTTTTTAAAGTATCATTCTGGAGCATGTGGTTGGCTCAGTTGATGGAGCATGTGACTCTTGATTTCAGGGTTGTAAGTTCGAGCCCCACATTGGGTGTGGGGCTTAAAATATTATTTAAAAATAAAATCTTTTTTTTTAAAGTCTCATTGTGAATTATAACTATAATCCTGTTCTAAACACTTTTGATAGCTTACTGGTGATAATACTTTGTTATAATGAGTAGGAAAAATGTTAACTGTGGGATACTGAGCCACTAAGATGGTAATAAATGAAAATCTGTCCATCTTCTTAATAGAAAATGAAGACAAAATGTACAACTCCCATAGAAAGTGTACAACTTTATTTGAAAGTAGAGAGATTGGAATCAGCAATTCTTGTGAACTCTCATACATTATGATCCCTTAATTTACTGATTTTTTTTTGTTTTAAGCTGCTGAAATACATGTTCCAATAAGATCTAAAACATATACTTATGAAAATTTGTCTAATTCCAGAGATTCTTTGAAAACCTTAACCCCATGGGAAGTGCTTCTGAAAAGGAGTTTACAGATTATTTGTTCAACAAGTCACTAGAAATTGAACCCCGAAATTGCAAACAGCCACCTCGATTTGTAAGTTCATTACAATTTTGAAAAAAAATTTTAAAACAATATTATCTTCAATGTTTAGTAACATAGTGCCATTAAAATTCTAATTTATTTGAATAGCTGTTTTTCAGTCCTTTGTTTTGCAGTACTATACTATTTCTAAAGCAATATATACTGTGGGAGGCAATGTTATTAGCCTTTTGGTAAAATTTGGTTTATCCTTTATAGCACTTCTTTATCTGTCAGTTTTTAAGCCTTCCTGGTATAAGGTGGAAAGTTGTGAGAAACTGAGAGCTGTAAATGACCAGGAAATGAAAAGACCTGGAAAAAGGAGTAAGCCAGTGTCTCATGGTTCTTTTAGCCTGACCATGACTCCTGTCATTAGAGCACCATAGTCCATGGCCACCACTGGAATGTTCTTCATGCTAAAATTTCTAGTTGCTACAGTTTCTAGTTATTCTTGGGTTTGCAGTGGCAACAGAAGTAGGGGAAGACCAATTTTAAGTAGTTGAACAGAAAGCAAGATGTGGGAGGAATTAAAACGCTTATAACACCTACTTCGAGTCAAGCAGCAAGATGTTACCTCATCTCCACAACAATTTTATGACATAGATCTTATTCTCATTTTACAAACAAAAACTGAGGCTCAAAGTTGTTAAATAACTCTTTTAAGGCTGCAAAGCTAGATATTAGCACCCTGGAGATTTTAACTCAAGTTATCTGAATCTGAGTTCCATGTTTTTTCATTTGGTTACCACTGTGAGATTTTAAAAGGAGGTATGAAGGTGGAGGGTGGGAGACAATGATAGCAGTTTTCTCCAAAAACTTGGAAGTAATATTGTGGGGGTTGGTCATTTACAATTAGGAAGAAAAAAAAAAGCCTTTTTTCCCCTTTGATGTACCTAACATAATATGTTGTATATATTATGTCCACAGTAAATGTATGTAAAATTGATACCAATGATTTGAAGAAGTTCAGGTTCAAGTGTCTGGGGGAGGAACAGGTTTTCACACAGATTTTCAAGAGTTTTATTTCTGCAGTATGAAAAGGGGTTTACTTGTATTAAGTCAGTCAAATGCCAGACAGGCTATTTGCAGATTGAGATTTTGTTGTACTCTCTTAACTGTATGCTAAGAATTAATAAAGTAGCGTTAAGCCATAAAAATGAAATCCATGCAAATTAGTAATGGCAGTTATGTTTGCTTTTTGTAGCCTAGGAGATCAACTTTCCCTTTAAAATCTCCTGGAATACGGCCTAATACAGGCCGACATGGCTCTACCTCAGGCACTTTACGAGGTCATCCAACACCATTAGAAAGAGAACCATGTAAAATGAGCTTTAGTCGGATTGCTGAAACTGATCTTGAATCAACTGTGTCAGCACCAACCTCTCCAAATACACCCTCTACTCCACCAGTATCTGCTTCTTCAGACCTTAGTGTGTTTTTAGATGTGGATCTCAATAGTTCCTGTGGTATGTACTTGATATAAACCATTTGATAAAAAAGGAATCTTGTGTTTCAGATAATTCTTCTCATCATTTTAATTAAACTGTAGATTCCTTTAATTAAACTGTAGATATTAGTGTGGAAAGTGGCATTTAAATGTGAAAATAATGATTAACACAAGGGATTAAAAGCATCATTTGTGCATTATTTATGAATCTTATTTTCTAATGTATTCATTAAAGATTTTTTTAGTACCTATTGGGCCCCATATTACTGCTCTAAAGGGAGCAACAGAGAGTAAGAAAACAAGCAGATATGTTTCATGAAGGATATTTAAAAAGAGACTGTGATAGAGAGGGAACTACTTGAAAAACATTCCCTCTACAAAGGTAACATTCTGGGTTCATTTCTTTTAAAACTAACATGTCAGTAGAGAATGATAAAATTCTGTACTCTCTGTGTTATTACATTTGTTACTTTATGCAAAAATATTTTTAAAGTAAAACCTTACATACCACCTTTCTTTTCACATTAATTTTTCTCATTCCAATAGGCAGCAATAGCATCTTTGCTCCAGTCCTCTTGCCACATTCAAGTAAGTAAGAATTTGAGTCAATTCTTTTTTTTTTAATCTTTTTTAAAAATTTTTTTAAAAATTTGTTTATTTGTCAGAGAGAGAGGGAGAGAGAGAGAGAGAGCGAGCACAGGCAGAGTGGCAGGCAGAGGCAGAGGGAGAAGCCGGCTCCCTGCCGAACAAGGAGCCTGATGTGGGACTCGATCCCAGGATGCTGGGATCATGACCTGAGCCGAAGGCAGCCGCCCAACCAACTGAGCCACCCAGGCATCCCATAATTTGAGTCAATTCTAATGAAATTAATCAAGCTGATTAAATCTGTATATGAGTATTTGGGTTTTAGCAACATTAAGATTTTTTTTTAAATGAATGAAATTCTGGGGATGCCTGGGTGGCTCAGTTGGTTAAGCAACTGCCTTCAGCTCAGGTCATGATCCCAGCGTCCTGGGATCAAGTTCCACATCAGTCTCCTTGCTCGGCAGGGAGCCTGCTTCTCCCTCTGCCTCTGCCTGCCACTCTGTCTGCCTGTGTTCGCTCTCTCTCTCTGACAAATAAATAAATAAAATCTTAAAAAAAAATAAAATGAATGAAATTCTTATAAATAGAGTTACTTGCTTACAACTGAATACTATTTAAACTTTACTATAGTTTTCATCATTTTACAACCTATAAATAGTCTAGGGGCTGTGTGACCTTGAACAAATTACGTAGCATCTCCAGCCCTGTTAAGGATCAAATGAGATAACGATGTAGCACACCCAACATATAGGTTGGCACATAATCAACAGTGATTTCATATCAGTTGCCTCTCCTCTTTCCCATCCCAACTCATTTTCCCATGTGGATTATATACTTAAATGTTTATCAGGTTCCCAGACAGCCCTTCATCACCTGTTTCTTCACATGATCTTACTTAAGGCAGTTATTTTAGTAAAACACTACTCTGCCATTCCCATTTAATTCATAATATATGACATAAATGCTGTCACCATTCTTTCTACAATCATTTGTTTAAAACAACCCAGGGGCACATGGGTGGCTCAGTTTGTTAAACGTCTGCCTTCTGCTCAGATCATGATCTTAGGGTCCTGGAAACAAGCCAAGTGTTGGTCTCCCTGCTCAGTGAGGAGTCTGCTTCTTTCTCTCCCTTCCCCCCCACGCACTCCCTGGCTTGTGCGCGCTCTCTCTCACTCTCTCAAATAATTAAGTAAAATCTTTAAAAACCACCACCACCACCACCACCACCCAAAAAGGTACAGAGAAGCTTCAGGAATAATGCCCCCAATCTGGATGACTTCTGCTTCTATCACATTAAAGTGTATATAATTTAGGTAGTAGCATGAGAGTTCCTGTCTAATGAGAAAAGTAAGGTTAGTCTTTTAAATGTTTATAATTCTATATTTTAATATTTAAATTTTTATCAAAGTGATATATGCATACAGTTTAAAAGGCTTGTTCCCCACTGACACTTCCACATCTTTAAATGGTGTTTTCATACTTTTCTCTCTTTTGAATCATTAGTTTTAGACAGTTTTTACTCATTTGCTATTACAGTAGATGAGAATTTTGCCCTTTATTCTGCCTAATATACTTGTCACATTTTGGGAAAATATTACTTACTGTTAAGTCAGGTAGTGTATACTATGATTATGTTTCCTTTCTTGTACAGCTCTGTTTCATGAAGTTAATGAGAAAGTCTTTAATGCTAGGTGTTTTTGTTTATTGATTGGTTTTTCAAACATCTATTGCTCAGTCTTCTCACACCCTTTCTCAGCAGTTTTCCATAAGGTCAGACCACTCAGGACAGTTGTCAGGATTTTTGTTTTGCTGTTTAACTTGGAAACTTCCTTCCTGGTGCCCTGTGGTTTTGCTCCAGTTCAGACTGGTTGCTCTCTTGGCCTCTCAACCAGCTGTCATCCTAGAACTTTCTTTTGTTGTCATCCTAGAAATTCCTTCACCTATTTCCTGTGTTTGGATCCTTGTTTTTTTGTACTCCTTGTCTCCTTTCTTGATATGCTGCCTTATTTTGGTAGAGGCACATTCTCCAGTAGCTACGTGAGAAAGGATAAACATATAAAAGTTTTTAAGCTTTTGTATTTCTGAAAATGTATTTAATGTATTTAATTGTTAATAGTTTGACTAGGTATAGAATTATAAATCCTTTTCACTAAGAATTTTGAAGGTATTTTCCTATGGTCTTCTTGCTTTCATACTTGCTGTTTCGAAGTCCAATGTCATTCACTCATAAATTGTTCATGCATAGTTTTTAAATGTCTCATATGTGCAGGCACTATTCTAGGTACAAGAAATATGGCCTGAACAAAATAGAAATCCTCTGTCAATGACCTTGTAGTTTCAATCCTTTTTTAAAAACTAGAGTATACTTGCTATAGCAAAGGGACCCCAAAATACAGAACCTTAAATGAAATAGAATTCTATTTCTCACAATAGCCAGAGCAAGTAGACACCTCAGTTTCACAAGCTAGCAGGGCAATTCAGGAATCTCAAAATGGGGCTTCCATCTCTTGAGTTTTGAGCATCTGCTTCACCTGTTACCATTTTCCAGCCAGCAGGAAGGTGAAGGTCAATGGGTTTTATTAGAAAAACATGATCTGTGGGGCACCTTGGTGGCTCAGCTGGTTGGGCATCTGCCTTCTACTCAGGTCATGATCTCGGTCTGGGGTCGAGCCCCAAGTCAGGCTTCCTGCTCAGGGGAAAGGTTGCTTCTCCCTCTCTTTCTGACCCTCCCCCTGCTTGTGCTTGCTCTCTATCTCTTTCTCTCAAATAAATTAAAATCTTTAAAAAAAAGATAAGAAAAGAAAAACATGATCTGGGACTTGCTCACATTACTCCTGCTCTCATTCCATTGGTCAAAACGGTTAGCTACAAGGGAGGCTGAGAGATGTTGTCTGTAACTAGGCAGCCTTTTGTCTTGCTAAAATACATGGATCCTATTACTAAAAGGAAGAAAAGGGTAGGTATACTGGGGGACAGTTAGAAGTCTCTGCCATAGTAGTTTCAGAAAGTTTCAGAATCTTCTCTTTATTACTGATGATCTATACATTTGCAATGATCTGTTTTAGTACGAGTCATTTTTTTCCTTTCACTTTTCTATTTATTTAGCCCTGTAAAGATTTTATTTACTTATTTGAGAGAGAGAGAAAGCATGAGAGGAGAGAGTTCAGCGGGAGAAGCAGACTCCCTGCTGAGTAGGGAGCCCAATGTGGGACTTGATCCCGGGATTCCAGGATCATGACCTGAGCCAAAGGCAGTCGCTTAACCAACTGAGCCACCCAGGCGCCCTTATTTAGCCCTTTAAATTTAGAAATTCATGTCTTTGATTTCTAGAAAATGTTCCTTATATTGTTTTATTAATAATTTCCTCCCAAACATATTCTCTGACTTGCTTGAGGTCCTTTTCTATATTGTATATCCTAGTTTGAGCCTCCAGTTTTGTCTTTTGTCCATCTCTTTATTTTCTTGTTCTGTTTTTTACAAGATTTCCTTACTTCATCTTCTAATTTTTTTTCCATCTATCATGATTTTGAATTTCCAAAAAATTCTTCCTAGTTTCTTCTGTTCAAAAATTGTTTCTGGTTTTATTTCCTTTCTGAGTTGCATCTATTAGTTTTGTCTCTTGTCTTTCACATCAGAATTTTTCCTTTCTTGTCTGGTATCCTTAGCTTCCCATATTTTAGAGTGAGGCAGTATAAGCTGATAAGAAATGCTGTATCCATGGGCAGAGCTTGTTGGCATGTAGGTTTCACTCTGGAGTAATAGAATAATGAAAAGTTTTTTACTTAGGAAATCCCCAAACATCAGAATCTATGAGGCCTCTTTTCTAGGACTGTTAACTTTTCCAAAGAAAGTTGTTTGAATCTTCTGCCTGGGTGGTGTGAACATTTAGTATGAAAATCTGTGTTTTCAGCACAGTCTAGTGGCCCCAGTCTGATGTTTAGATTCACCAGAAAATAAAACCTCCAATCTCCCACAGGGTTTTAATTACTCCCTTTATAGATTTAATCAAGTCTTCTGTTTTCATGCCCATATGTTCCATTATACCAAGTGCCTTTAACTCCTGATCCCTCCTTTCATTCTGTGGGGGCACATTAAGAACTGTTTGTCAGTATCACTAACTGTAGACATTTGGGTTTCCTCTTCTCCATTTGTCTCCTTTATATACTTTGTAGTTCACCTTCTTGTATTGAAGCTTCAGGGTTCAGTGTTTCCTGGCTTCACTGAATTTTGTTTCTTATTTTCCTTGTTGTTCTGTGGTGGAAATGTTTTTACTAAATATATTAGTTTTTTCTAGTGCTGCTCCAACAAAGTACCCCAGACTGAGTGGCTTAGAAAAGCACAATTCTGGAGGCTGTAAGTCCCCAAATCAAGGTGTTGGCAGGGCCTTGCTCCTTCTGCAACATGTAAGAGAGAATCTTTCTTTGCCTCTTCTAGCTTCTGGCCTTTGCTGACAGTCTTTGACCTCCTTTGGTTTATGGATGCATCATTTCAGTCTCTACCTCTGTTGTCAGATGACCATCTTCCCTCTGCATGTTTCTTTGTCCCTTCTTCTCTCCTTTTAAAGACTTCTATCATACTGGATTAGGGCCCATTTTCGTCCTAACTTGATTACATATCTGTAAAGACTTTTTCTAAATAAAGTCTTTATTTCTAAGTAAAGTCACCTTGACAGGTACTGGGGTTAGCACTTCAGCGTATCTTTCAGGGAGACACAGTTCAACCCATAACACCAAGCAATTTTTTTTTTTAAGATTTTATTTATTTGTCAGAGAGAGAGAGGCAGAGGCAGAGGGAGAAGCAGGCTTCCCGCCAAGCAAGGAGCCCGATGTGGGACTTGATCCCAGGACGCCGGGATCATGACCTGAGCTGAAGGCATCCGCTTAACCAACTGAGCCACCCAGGCGTCCCACACCAAGCAATTTTAGAACCAGGAGTTCTAGACATTATTTTGGATGGCAGTTAAATACATTTTCCATATTATAAGGAAAATTTCATTTTGAAATCTAATGGAAAATGTTGAGAATAATTGCATAAAATTCTGACTCTTCTAAAACAAATTCTGAAAGAAAGAACATAGTATGTATGAAAAGTGCTCACATACAGTGGGAGAAACAGCAAGACTCCATTAACAATGGACATGAATACACCATTCACATCAAAGTATGAGCAAGCCTATGTTAAAAGTTACTCATACATTATTTATCCCTTGTAAATTGGTATATTAGTATGACCCCTTTTGGAAAGAATTTGTAAACAACATGTCAAACCATAAAAATGTTCATACCCTTTGGTCTTATTCAATAGGAAATTGAATACTTACTTTGTACCAGCTACCCTGGTAGGTACTATAGATTCAGTGCCAAACAAAAAAAGACCAAGCCTCTGCCTTTATTTATATAAAAGACCAATATGGGGAAGAAGTCACATACATGAAGATCATGTTGCTCATCCCACTCTTGGTTTTTCTAACTATACTTTCAGCTCCCTAGTCTCTCTTGCTTATTTTTCTTCATATTCCCAACCTGTAAAGATTGGAAGTCCGTAAGATTCAGTCCCTGGACCTCTTCTCACTCACTTGGTTGGCCCATCGAGTCTTATATTATCTGTATAATGATAATTCTCCAACTTTTTTCTCTACCTAGGACCTCTCTATTGACCCTTTGACCCATATACTCAGGGGCCTATTCGACATCTCCATTTAGATACTGAACAGGAATCTCAAACTTAACTCCTCCAAAACTGCACTTGTTTTCATCCCCTCCAAAGTTGTTTTTCCCACTGCCTCCTCATTCCAGTTCTAAACTGCATTCAATTGCTTAGGCTAAAAATATTAGAGTCATCTTTTACTTCTCTCTTTTCCTCATACCCCAAATGTGATTCATCGCCAAATCTTGTTTACCCTCGAAATATATCCAGACTCTATTTCTCACCATCTCTACTGCTGTCACCTTGATCCAAGCCACCATATCTCTTACCTGGTTTATTTTAGTAGCAGCCTAACTTCTCGTCTTCCCCATAGTCTGGTTTCAGGATAGCAGCCAGGACCTTTTAGAGTGTAGGTTAGACAAAAAAAAAAAAAAAGAAGAATGTAAGTTAGACCTTTCTCACCAGTGCTTGAAGCTCTTCAGTGGCTATCTCAAAGTAAAAACCAAAGTTCTTTTATTATTTTTTTAAGATTATTTATTTATTTATTTGACAGAGAGAGATCACAAGTAGGCAGAGAGACAGGCAGAGAGAGAGGGGGAAGCAGGCTCCCCACTGAGCAGAGAGCCTGATGCGGGGCTCGATCCCAGGATCCTGGGATCATGACCTGAGCCAAAGGCAGAGGCTTTAACCCACTGAGCCACCCAGGCGCCCCACCAAAGTTATTTTAATGGGCCCAGAAGTTCTATGCATTTTAGCCTCTTCTGATATGTCAGACTTCATCACCTGTTATCCTGCCATCACTCACTCTGCTCTAGCTTCTCTGCCTCCTGCACACAACAGACACATTTCCACATCAAGACTTCTGCTTTGGCATTCCTTCTGCTTAGGATGCCCTTCACTTATTTGGCCTCATTGCAGGCTCCCTTGCCTCCTTTAGGTTTTTGCCTAGTATTACCTGAATGAGGTCTTCCCTAGCCATCCTATTTAAAATTGCTCCCCTCCTCTCTCTCTGTATCCACCTTCCCTACCTAATATTTCTTCTTCTAATTTATAGCCATGATGCTTTTTTAATTATCATATCCATTCTCTCTCTCTCTAACCTAGACTATAAGTTCCATAAGGACATGAATTTTTGCCCATTGTTGTTTACTACTACATTGCTCTAGTGCCTAGAATAGCACCTGACACTATAACAGTTATGCAATAAGTATTGGAAAAATGGATGGAAGGATGTCAAAACATTGGAAGTCACTTACAAAGTTGACTAACATCACAGAAGACACTTGGTAATTTTTTCTACATTCATTAGTTTGGAACATTGAAGCTTTTTAAAATGCTCACAAAAACTGATCTTATAGGGAGGTGCTCTTGATAGAAAATAAAAATGAGTTCACACTTCATCAAGGGTTATTGAGTGCCTGCTATGGAGAAATACAACACAGGGTTAAATGGTCGACGTAGGTCGGACCTGTATTCAAAAAGTCTCACAGCTTTTCCACCATCATTCAGATATTTCTGCTTCCATGAGTGTGTATTTCTGTAAGGAAGAGAAGACCCACCTAACTCTGACTTAAACAGCAAAAAAGCGTTCTGACTCACATAATTGGAAATCTAGAGGAAGGCTGCTTTAAGACTTGTTGAAATCAGTGGCTCAGTGATGTTATCAAAGACCAAGTTTCTTTTAAACTCTTCAGTGTTTTGTCCAAATTATCAGTGTTACCTAAGGCTGTTTTCCCTCAATGTCATAAGAGTGGTGGCAGGAGCAATAATGGTTGTGTGCTTTTAAAAAGTTCAGTTAGGTAAAAAGGAAAGAGAAAGGCACAGACACAGACTGGCAGAGTGCCTTTCCAGAAGGGCAAGGAACTTTCTTTTCAGTAGCCCCTAGCAGATCTTTCACATTTCACTGGTCTGAACTAGGTCACATGCCTACAGCTACATCTGTCACTCTGGCTGAAGGAATGGATTACAGTGATTGACCTGGTCTAATCAGGCCCCATCTTTGGAGCTATGGGATAAGGTCAGCTTTCCCCTAAGCAAAAGCAAGGGCTGCATGCATGAAAGAAAAGTAGATAAAAATCTGATCCTGTTAAGAAGGTGAGAAGTGAGTTCTATGACCACTTCTTTTTTTTTCTTTTTTACTTTTTAAAAAGTATTTATTATTGTGGTGCCTGGCTGGCTCAGTGAGTAGAGCATGAGCTCAAGCCCCACGTTGGGCATAGAGCTTACTTTTAAAAAATTAATTTTTTTTTTAAAAAGTAGTTTTACTGAAGTACAGTTGACATACAATGTTATATTAGTTTTAGATGACAGTGCTCTCCATTACTCAATGTCCACCAAAGTGTAGTCACTCTGTGTCACATATATTATTACAATATTATCGACTATACTCCCTATGCTGTACCTTTTATTTCTCTGACTTACTGACTTACTTTATAACTAGAAGTTTGTGCCTCTTAATCCCCTTCACCTATTTCACCCATCCCCTTATCCTTCTCCACTCTGGCAGCCACCAGTTTGTTCTCTGTATTTATGAGTCTGTTTCTTTTTGTTTTGTTTTGTTGTTCAGAATTCACATAGAAGTGAAATCATATGGTATTTGTCTTTCTCTGTCTGACTTATACCATCTAGCCTAATACCCTTTAGGTCCATCCATATAGTTGCAGATGACAATATCTTCTTTATTCCTTCATCTGTTGGTGAACACTTGGGTTGCTTGCCTCTCTCGGCTACTGTAAATAATGCTGCAGTGACAATAGGGGTGCATACATCTTTTTGAATTAGTGTTTTAGTTTTCTTTGGGTAAATAGTAGTGGAATTACAAGATCATATGATATTCCTATTTTTTTATTTTTTGAGGAAACTCCATACTGTTTTCCACAGTGGGTGCACCAATTTACATTCCCAACAACAGTATATGAGGGTTCCCTTTTCTTCACATCCTCACCAGCACTTGTTATTTGTCTGACTGGAGTTGGGGTGCACTAGGCCAAAGTGGCTGATTAAGCCACATGGGATAGAATCACTGTCACCAAGAGTAGTTTGCTCCAAAAGGGCAAAAGATGCTGGTCAGGCAAAAGGAATATATCTACAACAGGTAGTGCTCAGTCTAGACCCACACACCATCTGCTAACACCCCATCGGCATACTTGAGCTGACAGGACCCATGAGGTGACTGCAGAGGCACAAGATCGGGACAGCAGTTTTTTACATGGAGTAGTAACATTGACATCTTTACTTGGATATCACATAAGGAGTTCACACTCCGTGTGTTTAAAATTAAACTCATCAACTTTCCCAACTAGTTTCTGTGAACCCAGTCTTAATATAATGATAAACAAGACATGGTCACTGCTTTTATTACAAGTGTTGGTCAACAAGTAGAATTGGTCCGTAACTATAGGTTATAGCCTGAGTGGCTCAGCTGGTTAAGCGGCTGCCTTCGGCTCAGGTTATGATCCCAGCGTCCTGGGATCAAGTCCCACATTGAGCTCCTTGCTTGGCAGGGAGCCTGCTTCTCCCTCTGCCTCTGCCTGTGCTCGCTATCTCTTTCTCTCTCTCTCTGACAAATAAATAAATCTTTAAAAAAAGAAAAACCACAAGGTCTCTGATTATGTATGATCTTTCTCTGGAAGTTACTACAGTTTATATAAATTTGTTTGTTTTGTGTGTTTTAGATTTAAAAAGGTTTTTCAGGAAACAATCTCATTATGAATCTTATTTAAATTGTATGTTTTCATGTGGCTATAATATCTGCCATATGCCAGGCAATACCACTGTGCTAGTGCTTAGGGATACAAAAACAAATATACACTACCCTCGAAAAGCTTACAGCTCAGTGGAGAGTATAGGTAAACCAGCAGTTAACTACAGTACAGTCTGACATTCGCTATAGCAGACGTGATAACAGATTGAAATAAGGTCTTATGATTTGCACTGTGAATTGTGGTTAAACTAATCTTTTTTACCCCCAGAGTCTTTCTTCAGTTCATGTGGTAGTTTACACAAACTAAGTGAAGAACCACTGATTCCTCCTCCGCTTCCTCCTCGAAAAAAGTTTGATCATGATGCTTCAAATTCCAAGGTAGTCAACAGGACTTAGGTTTGCCTTAACTTATTCAACTTATTCCAAGTTGTGAATCTTCAAAATAATTCTTGTTCTTATAAAAAGTCTGTCAATTATAATTTGGTTTCCCTTTATGATTTTTAAACACTTTGTTTTTTTTTTACTTGAAAAATACTTAAACTGCTTATTTCTCGTTAATATTTTTTTCTAAAAAGAGGCTGGGCAGATTCACAGATACTCAGAAGTATGTTTCCTTTCTGGTAGAAAAGGGAAAAACTTTAGTATTCAAAGCATTCTTCAAACTTTAAACCAGTACTTTGCAAACTTTAGGCTGCATCAGAATCACCTGGGAGGCTTGTTAAAACCAGATTGTGGAGTTCCCATTCAGTAGGTCTAGGGTGGGACCCAGGAATCTGCATTTTTTAACAAGTTCCAAATTAGTACTGATGCTGCTGGTCCCTGGATCAGATCACACTTTGAGAACCACCACAGTAAACCTCACTGGGGAAAGTAGAAGTAGATGGCCAGAAAGCAGAAGCTGGACATCGAGTTCCCTTGACATTGTGTCCTTTAATGTGTACAAAGCTATGTATTCCTTTCACTCACTTGCCTGTTGTAGTTAAAATGTGTAAATTTTTGAAAGGTGTATAAGGCAAGATAACCTGAGGCTTTATGTTCTAAGATTTCAATTAAAATATCTTATATATAAAAATATTAAACTAGGTTTAAAATATTAAACGGGGAGTATTTTACTCATGAATCTGATCATTAAATCAGATTAACCTATTTTGAGCTCTTGGATTTAACTAAACAAGAATTTAAGTCTTTAAAGCTTAAAAGATTTTTCAGGAGAAAGGAGGTGTGATTTAATTTTTTTTTTTTTTGAGGGAAATACGAAATCTGATGATGACCCCCCTGCTATTCCACCAAGACAGCCTCCTCCTCCAAAGGTAAAACCCAGAGTTCCTGCTCCTCCTGGTACATTTGATGGACCTCTGCATAGTCCACCTCCACCGCCGCCAAGAGATCCTCTTCCTGATACCCCTCCACCAGTTCCCCTTCGGCCTCCAGAACACTTCATAAACTGTCCGTTTAATCTTCAGCCACCTCCACTAGGACATCTTCACAGAGATCCAGACTGGTTCAGAGACGTTAGTACCTGTCCAAATTCGCCAAATACCCCTCCCAGCACACCCTCTCCGAGAGTACCACGTCGATGCTACGTGCTCAGTTCTAGTCACAACAACCTTGCTCATCCTCAAGCTCCCCCTGTTCCACCAAGGCAGAATTCAAGTCCTCACCTACCAAAACTGCCACCAAAGACTTATAAACGGGAGCTTTCGCACCCTCCGTCATACAGACTGCCTTTGCTAGAAAATGCAGAAACTCCTCAATGACCTTAGCCATATGTAGTCATTGACACTGGAATGGTATTTGTAAAGGGTTTTTTTTTTTAATTTATTCAAAAAAGTCATAGTATTTTAGTACTTTTTACAAATAATGCTCTTACAAAAATGCTACTGATTAAATAAGCTTTTAAAAATTGGAAAAATAAAAATACAAAAGTCCTTTATCATTATCCTCAGGTGATCAGTAGCATTGTCTTGTCTTGGATCCTCAGTGCTGCCAAAAGGCCAGTATAAAGAATTTATATTTGCACTGTAGACTCTGCTAAAATATGGTTTAAAGTGACATTGATTGCACTGAAAGGGGATAGTGCATTTGTGGAATTTTTCAAATTTGGGTAATAGATGCCTTTTTAAGGCAATGAATTTACACAAATATAGGGGGTATATGGTATTACTGATTTTTAAAGCTCTTTGACCGTCTTCTAGTTTTTACTTCTAGTTTTTACATTTAGGAGAATTGTGAAAAACACCCACTGTTCTTAAACTCTTTAATACCATGTCTTAAATGCCAGAATTTGCTGCTGAAGACAAAAATGGAAAATAGAATGAAAATAATAGAATGCACTGTGTTTATTATTTTGTCAAAATGTATACAGACTACCTAACCCAATCATAGAGGGAAAAAGGGCATGTATCTCCTTCAGATGTGCCTTTTGTTTTTGCAGACTATGGTGTCTTTAGCTAATGAGTTGCCTGTTGTTTTGGAAAACAAAGTTAATTAATATGCCATGTATGTACAGTTTTGTTTATAATGTATATTTTAAAATAATGCTAATAACCTATGTAAATTTAAGTGACTCAAGGCCTATACTACAATCTGCTACTTTACTAATTCAGAAATTCAGAGGAAACTTTCTTATGGCATAGGAACCAACTGCCTTGCCCTCAAAACCTAGCAACTTTCTCTATAAATCTCATGTTAACTAAAATTTAAAAAAAAATTTTTTTTTTTTAGATTGGTAACATTTAAATCAGCAAACAAACATACTTAAAGCTTTATTAAACTTTTTATTCAGAGAAGTGAGTAAAAGTTTTATTTGCCATTTGGACTCCTGGGTTCAAAGTGATGAAAAAGCTTGTTTTGCTGATAGTGCTGTAGCAGCAGTTGTAAAGTAGCCAGAAGCCACATTGTTTATTTACTGGTCTGTGGCCTTTTACTGTGCTTTGTATCAGAGTTCTTAACAAGATTAATAAATCACCCCAGTCTTAATTTTTAAAAGACTTTTAAATACGTGTTTTCATTATAAGGAACAAGTGGAGATATTGTTGAGTTCTGTGTAAATACATACAACCACATTATTTTCAATATTTGTGCAATTTACATAATCCCAAGGAATTTAAGTGATATAAATTTTATTAGGATAACTTTGTCTTAACTGTTAAAACGCAATCAGCAAGCTTCCAGCAACCATTTCTATGCATTCAGTTGAAAAATTAGGAGCATGGTAGGAAAACCTTGATAAAAGAGGATTGTAGGGGCGCCTGGGTGGCTCAGTGGGTTAAAACCTCTGCCTTCGGCTCGGGTCATGATCCCAGGGTCCTGGGATCGAGCCCCACATCGGGCTCTCTGCTCAGCAAGGAGCCTGCTTCCTCCTCTCTCTCTGCCTGCCTCTCTGCCTTACTTGTGATCTGCCAAATAAATAAATAAAATCTTAAAAAAAAAAAAAAAAAAAAAAAGGATTGTAGCCTCCCTGGTAGGACCTTGGAAGCTGCCTGGATTTAAGGCCAGTAACTACTGAGTGAAATTGGTCTCCAGGTAAAAACACTCTTGAGTTTGCCTTTGTTTTTTAAAGAGGTGACGATATTAGCTTTGTCTGGAAGAGTGAATTAAACTGCCCGTTTGTAAAGCCAGGCTTCTAATTTAGAGGAGTGAGCCTGCCCAACACCAAGAAGCGGGGAACCTAGTGCTCGACCACGCCCAGGTAATACTGCCTTCTCTGCTTTGTACTTTTGCGCATGCGCAATGGCGTCAACTTCGCCACTAGGAGGCGCTGGGCCGGGCCTTCTTCAGGCCAGTCTTGGGGAGGTGCATGTGGCTGTGACGTCACTGCACGCGCCACATCTTGTTGCCGGGCAGCGATGGCGGCTATTCTGGAGTCCGCGGAGGACCCACTGCGGAACTTTGTTCGAGTTTTGGAAAAGCGAGATGGCACGGTGTTACGACTGCAGCAGTATGGCTCCGGCGGCGTGGGCTGCGTTGTTTGGGACGCTGCCATTGTCCTTTCTAAGTACCTAGAAACGCCCGGGTTTTCCGGGGATGGGGCCCACGCTCTGAGCCGGCGGTCGGTGCTGGAGCTGGGCTCCGGCACTGGGGCCGTAGGGCTCATGGCTGCTACCCTCGGGTAAGAGCTGGCAGGAATGGGGGCTGCTTTGTTCGGGAAATCCGGATTACTGGTTTACCACGCTTGTGCCTACACTTCAATCCACGTTATTTTATAGGGCTGATGTTGTGGTCACAGATCTTGAGGAATTGCAGGACTTGCTGAAGATGAATATTAATATGAACAAGCATCTCGTCACTGGTTCTGTTCAAGCCAAGGTACTGAAATGGTTTGTATGGCCTTTCAGCTTGTTTTAAGATAACGATTCTATTTTGCTTTAAATTGCGTTTCACTAAAACCATAGTTAATACGAAGGGGACGTTCCAGAACTTGTTTATAAAACAGTGTTTTAAATTATTAAAGCAACAGTTAAATATTTTGGTTGATATTTTTAAGGGGGGAAGAAATAGAAGACTTTCCTTCCCCACCAGACTATATACTGATGGCCGACTGCATATACTATGAAGAGGTGAGTATTCATTGAGTGAAGTGTCTATCTCTAGATTTATACCATAATTTGTGGATTCCAAAGTGCACGTTTCTTCACATTTTAACATCTCTGAATGCAAGATATTTGTCCTATAGTTGATGACACAGTAAAGAACATAAAGATTACCAGAACTATATACATATACTGGTGATAAACATATAGACCTGTAAAATATGTTGACAGAAGTGTTATGTGCATTTTACTAGAGGCTTCTGTACTATTTTAAAGATTTTGCCGTTTGGATCTGTTATGAAAAGCTAAAGATTTTTTGTAAGCTCTTCCTAGTGAACATGTTAACCATGACATTGAGAATTAAGTTGCATTGTAAAGAATTCATTGTTCTGTGGAAAGATTGATTCAGAATGGTACTTTTAAAAATTTTATTTATTTATTTGACAGATCACAAGTAGGCAGAGAGGCAGGCTGAGACAGAGAGGGGAAGCAGGCTCCCTGCTGAGCAGAGAGCCCAATTCGGGGCTCCATCCCAGGACCCTGAGATCATGACCTGAGCCGAAGGCAGAGGCTTTAACCCACTGAGCCACTCAGGTGCCGCCAGAATGGTATTTTTTTAAATGGCAGTTTGTATAACATTGTGGGCATCTCGTTTTTAAAATAACAAACATTGAACTAACTTAAATTCAGGTTAGGGTCAGACTCACTTTTGTGGGTAAATCCCAAATTAAAATAGATTAAAATTAATTTTTTAAGGATGAGGTCATTTCATTTGTTTTCTCATGGGAACTCCAAAATACAGTCATTTGAGTCTTTTGGAAACTGAAATCAATACAGTGGTTGATTAGTGAAGAGGAGTTTACCAATCATTAGTTACAGAGCTTTAACCACGTGTACTTTGTTGATTGACTCAAAGATGGATAAATTGGAGGGGAGTTATAGTTACTCTCCACTTCCCCTATTCCCATTTTATAGTAAAAATTAAAATTTTTAAAAATCGTAAGTAAAAGTGATATTCTGTTTTTTGAACAGTCTTTGGAGCCGTTGTTGAAAACTCTAAAAGATCTTAGTGGATTTGAGACTTGTATTATATGTTGTTACGAACAACGAACAATGGGAAAAAATCCAGAAATCGAGAAAAAATATTTTGAGGTAAGTACTAGATCTGTTTTTGTAGTGCTTTACATGACTTCAGCGAGGCTTTATGTGACTGTATGTTCAAGTATATTAAGGTAATTTTGAGTGGGGAACACATTCCACTTGTATAAATCCAAGGAGAGTATCCTTTGTTGCCCACCATTCTATTAAGCTTCTCCCCCAACCTTTTGCATCTTTTCTAATCTTTTGTTACTTTTTCTTTTCTAATTAGTCTATCTAGTATCTACAAAACAACCTAAAATAATAATGGTGACATCCTTGTCTTTTCTGGGAAAGTTTTCCATGCTTCTTTATTAAACATGATGCTGGCTTTGGGGAATGTATTAATGATGTATGTAGTACTTTTGGGTAGTACATCAGAGAAACATATGTGATATGTTTTTACTTCTGTGTTTTTCTCTACATTTTTATAAAAGCTTTCAACCAAGGTGTCCTATCTACTTTTGGGGGTGTTTTTTGTTTTTATTTTTCACTTTTTTTTTTTTTTTTTTAAGGATTTTACTTATTTATTTGACAGACGGAGATCACAGAGAATCAGGCAGAGAGATAGGAGGAAGCAGGCTCCCTGCTGAGCAGAGAGCCCGATGCAGGGCTCCATCCCAGCACCCTGGGATCATGACCTGAGCTGAAGGCAGAGGCTTTAACCCCCTGAGCCACCCAGACGCCCCTATTTTTCACTTTTTATTTTGAAATAAAGACTCATAGGAAGTTGCAAAAGTAGTACATAGAGCCCCATGTATCTTTCACCCATCCTCCCCCAGTGGTCATCCAAACCCTTTTGATGGGCAAAAATCCATCACATTACAAGTGACTCCTCCTGAGGGTACATCTCCACAGCCCTGCACTTTATCCACTGAAAGGACTACTTTGCTTAAATAAGACTGCAAATACATGACTCTGCCTCAGATACATGGCTAAAATTGTTTTTATTTTCACGTTTTTCTTGAAAGTAAAGAATGTTAACTTTTGAGACTATAATTGAAAATTCTGTATTGTTAAACAGTTTAACTTGAGTCAGCACATCTAAAAATGCGTATGTATCAAGTTCTCAACTCAATATTTCATACATATACACCCAGGCAACCACCACTACATCAAGATACGGAACACTTTCAGGATCTCAGAATGCTCCCATGTGCCCTTTTCTAGTTGGTACTCCTCCAAAGTTAACTTGTCATTCTGACTTCTGTCACCACAGGAAACTTCATGTTCTGGAATTTACAGTATATCTCTTTTAAATTTATAGCTCCTCCAGCTAGACTTTGACTTTGAAAAAATTCCTTTGGAGAAACATGATGAAGAATATCGAAGTGAGGATATTCATATTTTATACATCAGAAAGAAAAAATCGGTAAATACATTCCTAGATCTTTATCCTCTGAGGAGGTCTTATTAGCTGGGCACAGTCTCTGGGCTAATGTGTGATGCAGATGCTGATTTTGATGTGGGGAAACACTTCTGATGACTCCCTGGGCTTAGGCACTCTCAGTGTTCAGATCATTTAATCTACCTGGCCTTGGATTCTCCCTCTAAAAAACCAAAAACAAAAACGGGCTTTTCTGATAAAGATCCTTTCCATCTGTAAATAATAGAGCTTTGTAATTGGGCATTACCTCAGGCAAATATCTTAGCTATTTGTACATTTCTGACTTTTGTGAACTTTCTCCAGACATTCACATTTGGCAAATAGTCCAAAGTATAACAAGGTAGATCTGCCCAGTAAGTAGAAATGCACTCAGTTAAATAGAATTTATGTATATTTCCCCTTTTTTGTTCCTTCCTTTACCTGTTAACATTAATTACATCTTTATATAAGCTGCCTCTGTATGCTTAGAGTTTGCATGTGTAGAGGAGAATTGTATTTCATCCATTTTGTATCACCTTTTATATATGAGACCAGTAAAAGGCAAGACATGATCTAGTTTATGAATTAAGGATGCTAAATTTAGTTAGTCCCACTTGTTTCTGTTATCTTTGCTTTGATTAAATTCTCAGTGATGAAGTTTTCTGATGATGGGAATTCTAGTCAAAAGCAAATAGCTTGTACTTTGGGGGATTAAGGCTAAGTGTTAGAACTGTAAGGAAAAGGAAGTGGCGGGATTAGTAATTCAGATCTGCTAACTTTTTCATTTGGCATAGTGCTGGAGATAGATAAATTTTAAAAATATTTTATGCCTTAAGGAATCTGGTTTCAGTTCAAGCTGTTGTGTAGTTTAAAAGTAGAATTTTTTTTGAGGCTTAAAGATTTTGTGACTCCTAAATGTAAAGGCTTTTTTTTTTTTTTTGGCAAAGAATCACTTCTTTTTACAAAATTGATAAAATTCACCCTTTTAAAATGTACAGTTTGGTGGTTTTTAATATATTCACAGAGTTGCACAAGCGTTACTTACCACTTTAGTTTTAAACATTTTTTATCACCCCAAAAAGAAACCCCATACCCATTAGCAGTCATTTCCTATCTCTGCCTCTCTCTAGCCCTTGGCAGCCACCAGTCTCTTCTCTGTCTGTGGATTGCCTGTTCTGAATGCTTCACAGAAGTAAAATCACACACTGTGTGGCTTCCTGTATCTGGCTCCTTTTTGTAGTTTTATAAGAAAAATACAGTTTTAATATTTCTTTGATACTATTCCTTATCCATCCATTCATCAGTGATTGGGCATTTCGGTCATTTTTCACTTTTTGGCAATAGTGAAGAATACTGCTGTGAATATTCATGTAAGAATTTTTTTGTGACTTATGTTTTCAGATCTCTTGGGTATATACCTAGAATAGAATTGCTGGGTTGTATGGGAACTCCATGTTTAACTTTTTGGGGGAATTTGCCAAACTGTACTCCAAAGCTGCTGTACCGTTTTATATTCCCACCGTCGGTAGCTGAGGGTTGTGATTTTTTCACCTCTTCACCGGTGCTTGTCATTGTCCATCTTTTTTATTGTAACCATCTCAGTAAGAGTGAAGTCGTATCTCATTGTGGTTTTTATTTTCATTTCCTGAATGACTAATGTGGAATGTCTTTACATGTATTTATCAGCCATTTGGATATCTTTACAGAAATACTTTCCCTGTTTTTAAATAGAGTTATCTTCTTACTGTTGAGTTGTAACTGTTCTTTATTCTGGATACTAGACCCTTACCAGATACATGACTTTCAAATACGTTCTCCCATTCTGTGGTTTGTCTTTTTTTTTTTTTTCTTTTTCTTGATAGTATGTCCTTTGAAGCACAAAGCTTTTTAATTTTGATGATGTCCAGTGTATCTGATTTTTCTTTGGTTACTTTGTTTTCGGTATCAGCAAAAAACCCATCTCTTAAAATTATGGATGGTTATTCATTTGAGCTGCATTAGGCATATTAGTTAGTATTAAGTACCCAATAAATACTTAATTTTTCATAAGAAATCAATCTTTAAAGTTTTCTTTTTTTTTTTTTCTTATAGAAATCTCTATCGTGAAATCTTTAGTCATCTTACCCAAGCCTCTAACAACCTGGGTAAGCTAAATATATGAATGGAGCATGTGAATACAGCATGGGAAGATTGTGTGCACAGATTTTTCCAGCATGTCCGTAGAGATTCGATATATAACTGACAAACACCATGGGCTACCTGCAATTTGAAAATGATTACTGACTGCCTGTCTGCCAGTGGGCCTGAAATCCAACTTAGTTTACTTGTAGCTCAGCTTCAAGTTCTGCTTTAAAGAAAATTGTGTATCAGTCACTCCTCAAATGAAAGATAGGTGTTGAGGTTTGCCTTAAGTCTACCAGAAGTAAACAGTGAAGTGGCATGGTTGACTTGGCATTATTGTCAGGAAACTGGAGATGAATTGATCCAGTTTCTAAAGAGAGACATCTATTACTATGTAATTCTGTTTAAGTTGCAACTAGTAAAATTTAGTTGTCTTCAAGATCAACAAATCTAATAGTTGGGTTTTATTTTAATGTAATTATGCATTGGTTTTTATCGTATGTATCTTCCACTTCATTGCTGTTATTACGATAGCATTAGTATCGAAATGTTCTTAAAAACCTGAAAATGCTGTTTTGTATACTATTAGCCAAAGTTTTATTCTTTTCCTCCACCATACATGTCTGTGTGAGTTAGATAGTAATTTATACTGTAATGAGTTGATAGGAATGAAAGTAAGAAATCAGGAGGGGGGAAAGGTATCTTTACAAACTTTTTCGTTTGCAAATGGAGCAAGAATAAAAGTCCAGTTTCAGGCTTGTGCACTTACGTGGCTCTTGCACTTTTTGTCGCGTATATCTTCCAGGAAAATGGCTAAAATCACCAGTGTTTACATGAAACAGAGAAATGTTTTTAAGTAACTACAAATGTGACTGTATATATATTTACCAAGTGTTTTGATTCTATGTATTCTCTGTTTTATCTTAAAATGATAATCATTTCACAGACTGATCTGTCAAGGACTTCAGTTACACCAGTTGTGAAGAGCAATACTAACTGGATAGAATTCTGGTACCTGTAGGCATTGGTGCTAGGTGGCACATTTTATGTATTAAAATAAACATTGTTTTTGAGATCCTGTGATTTTGTGAATGTTTCAGAAATAGCTTTGAAGAAAATGAACATCTAAATCAGGCTTTCCAGAAAAAGCAAAAGCAGCCCTATTTAGAGAAATTAAACATCCAAGTGAAAAGAACCATTTTTTCCTTCAGGCTTCCTTTGGTCTTTAAAGTTTGTCTTGCTGTGCTTTTTCAGAATACCTTGTTCATACTGCCCTTAGCATTTCATTAACCGGTTTACAAACAGTTTAACCTAAATACATGATTGTTTGTTAGTTACAGATAGCACCAGTTATTATTAGTGAAGTCTTGGCACAGATGACTACTTTCTAGCCTATTCCATAACATTGTGCAACTTAAATAAGTCTGACATTGACCAGCTATAGTAATCCACTCAGATTCTCAGATCCCTTTTCACCCTCCTCTTCTTTTCACTATACTTCTAATATTCACTACCTCTGGATCTTCTGCCTAAAGTGCCCCTTGGCATTCCTGTAGGAAAGCCCAGTTCCTTTACCTCACATAGGTGCACCTTACACTCCAAAATTTTCTGGAGGAGTTGGGTTGAGGTCAGCCTCTACAGCTTCACCAGAATCACCCCTTTACTTGTGTGTGCCTCCTTCCCTGTTCTATTCCCACTCCCTTACTTAATTTATCACTTTAAAACGTCACTTGCATGCATTCATCACCATCTGTTCTGGAGAACTGACCTAAGTTACTGAATGTAGATTTAAGTAATTTGTAACATTAAATCATGGGATTTTTTTTTTCCCTATTCTGGAATAAGGCCAGAACAGAGATTAAAAAGTACCAAATTTCAAATTAAAAAAGAAAAAGGTACCGGGGCGCCTGAGTGGCTCAGTGGGTTAAAGCCTCTGCCTTCGGCTCAGGTCATGATACCAGGGTCGTGGGATCGAGCCCCGCATCGGGCTCTCTGCTCCTCGGAGAGCCTGCTTCCTCCTCTCTCTCTCTCTCTCTGCCTGCCTCTCTGCCTACTTGTGGTCTCTATCTGTCAAATAAATAAATAAAATCTTAAAAAAGAAAAAGGTACCAAGTCTCCACATTGTAAGATCAAAGAACCACTGGTTTGGTAGGACCAGTGAGCACTGCAGGGCTTACTGGGGGCTACCAGTTCCAAAGAACCTGCCCTATCACCACACACCATTCCACAGACAGCCAGAGAGGCCTGGGAGAGGTCTCTTTTTGAGGAATGCAGTGTTGGGGAATGGGATTTTGTCCTTTGGACTCTCATCTGCGCTCAGAAACCACAGGAGAGAGGCATGAGGGAACAATTCAAGATTAAGGATGCTTCTAGGAGGAGGAGGCCAGCATTTTCTCCACCTGGTTGAGTTTACCCAGCAGATTAGCACATCTGTGTTTTTATTTCAGAGCATGGGAATGAAATTGGAGGGGTGAGGACTATCAGGCAGAGGATGGGTCCTGCCAGCTGCTGTTGATACAGGAGTTGGAGGCCAGAGGACTTGAGCAGCAACATGGAGAAGTTCAAAGGCAGGTGCAGAAGATGAGTGAGGTGTGATGCCAGGGACTGGGGATCAACCAGAATACAACCAACTCCAATCCCCCAGGACTGGCAGGGGCTGGGGTCAGGTGGGAAGACAGCTCAGGAAGGAACCTCTGGACCTCTGGTTGAGTGGGGGCTTGCCACTGTGCACATGAAACCCACAGGCCAGTTATCAGAATGCAGTTATAGCCCATTAAGGTGGCCCTGTTGTAAGGCAGTGTTTCTCAAACTAGGCTGCACATGGAATCACCTGGAAAATTAAAAGCAAACGAAAGCCATGTTTGGGTTTCAGTTAAATTTAAAGGCATGGGATTTTTATTAAAGGGCTCCAGGTGGTTTGAGTTTAGCCTAAATTGAGAACTGTATTAAGGAACCCTAGCATCTGTTTCCCAAGGGGAAGGGAGCAAAGGGAGAAGAAATACAAAAATAAACCATTCATGATTAGAGTGGGCCTATACTGCATAGGGAGGGAAGGAGCTTTGAATCTGATGTGGAATCATCTACAAAATAGGTTTTAAAATAAATAGGACAGAGCTTTAGAAATTGACCTGAAAATTTGGAGAACCTGGTCAAGAAGGCAAAGGTGATGCTACTCAAGAGGAAAGGGGAGTCTAATAGCTGGAGAAATGAAATTGTTATAGGCTAGTCTCCAAGGACTTGAGTCTAACCTGTATACCAGTTATAACTAATCGTCTTTGAAGTTGCACAACGTGGAATCTCCATCAGGTATAGTTCACAACCAAGGGTCTGTGAATCTTAGGTTTCATGAACTTGGGAGTGAAGCTAGGTTATTTTTAATTATTTTAAGAAGTATTAATCCAGAATGATGGTGGGATTTTTTACACAGCTACGTTTTTCTTAAAAGTTACCTTGTAAAATGATGCCAAGTGCAATATTAACTCAGATTATAAGTACTGTATTTTAAGAAGTGTGGGTTATAGAAATAGGACTGTTGTTCTAAAGTTTCCCTGTAGATGGCATTGCTTGACTTTGTCTTTAAACATTTTATAAAAAGGAAGTTGTTAAAATAGAACATTTTGAAATGGAATCACACTTGCATTTTAAAGGTAAACTAAATTAGATTTTAAAGAATCAAGCTACTTATCAGGAGTTGCTTTCAAGTACAGCGTGATTGTCTTAGTGTGTTTGGGCTGCTAGAACAAAGTATAGACTGGGGGGCTTACAAACAGAAACCTTTCTCACAGTTCTAGAGGCTGGTAAGTGCAAGCAAGATCAAGGCGCCAACTTCATTACCAGCTCTCTTCTCATTGTAACGTCACATGGCAGAAGAGCAGAGGATCTCCTTGGGGTCTCTTATAGGACACTGACCCCATTTAGGAGAGCTTCACCCTCATGACATACTCATCTCTCAAATGTCTGCCTCCAAATACTATCACAATGGGGGAATAGGTTTCAGCATAAGATTTTGGGGCTCGGTTGTGGGCGGAACACACAAACATGCAGACCATAACAATAGTGTAGGTAAAGCTGATTTTTTTCTTATAGAATTGTATTTGACTTATCCTTCTGCCCATTGCAATCTGATATGCCTTTTGAGTTTCTGAATATTATTCATAAAGCTACAGAAATTGCAATTCATAACCATTTCTCTGCTATTGATACCTTCTGTGAGAGACCTTTAAGAGGCTGAATTAGTTGGTCAGATTCTGAAAATTAAATTGACCTTGAAAGTACCTTTTATATAATGCATGATTTTATGTTTGAAGTGTTTGAAACTTCTAATTAATTTTAATTAGAAACCAGTGTACCTTCCTCACTAGAGTAATAAGTAGCTTTTACATCAAAAGACTGAAGCTCTGTCTGGCTTTACCACAGTCCTGCAGGCTTAGGCCATCTGCTTGACTTTTTGTCTTTTTCCTCAAGGAACATGAGGATTTGGAAGAGCTTTTGCTGCATTGTTAGTAAACATTGTAAAAGTAGAATAGCCCATTGTCGTATCATGGAGATCTCCAAGTTACTACAGAAAGAAGTTGTGGTGACAAAATTTTACTGAATATTAGTCAAGTAGTGAAAAAGCCAAGTTTTCACTTTATATAATTTCGAATAAGAAAGCAGTGAATTCTCAAACCATGTATACCCATTGGGTTAAAACTGTTACATACTTGGGGTCATTTAGGATATTGTCTTAGGTTCTTAAGTATTGGTTGGAGTTTTGTGACAATTTAGTGAATCCATCAATTGAAAGGTAGATTCTATGGGGACCTGGGTCCCATGCCTGACCAGGAGGAGCTCCTGTCAATCTGGAGCAGGTCAAGTTCCCAGGTCCAGAGCATATCACCAATGAGAAGCAGAAGCTGTTCACCAGTAAGCTGCTAGATGTCATGGACAGAGTACTGATCCTGGAGATCAGTGGTCATGCCATTTATGCCATCAGGTTGTGCCAGTGAAAGGTGTACTGGTCTGGGCCATGTGCCCCATCGCTTGTAGCCCCCAACCTGATTGAGAGACAAAAGAAGGTCAAACTATTTTGCCTGGAAATGTTCCTTAGTGACCTCATTGCCCACCAGAAAGGACAGATAAAGGGGGCGCCTGGGTGGCTCAGTGGGTTAAAGCCTCTGCCTTCGGCTCAGGTCATGATCCCAGCTGGGGTCCTGGGATCGAGCCCCCTGCATCAGGCTCTCTGCTCAGCGGGGAGCCTGCTTCCTCCTCTCTCTCTGCCTGCCTCTGTGCCTACTTGTGATCTCTGTCTGTCAAGTAAATAAATAAAATCTTAAAAAAAAAAAAAAAAAGGACAGATAGAGAAGCAGCCGCCATTTGAAATCTACTCATGATTTGGGAAAGAATGGCCAGATGGGAAACCCCTGGAAAGGAAACTCATCTTGGTTCAGGTCATTCCAGTGGTAGCTTGGATGATCTACGAGATGTTTTCTGGTGTTTTTACACAATAACATAACAAGATAATTTCTGTTTATAATAAGGTAATTTTCATTACCTTGGGTAATGTACCTTCATTATATACCTTCAGTATATACCTTATATAATGTACCTTCAGTACCTTCATTACAATGGACTTAAAAATGTGTTAGAACAAATTATCTCCATGATAATGTTCTCATGTGCATTCTTAAAACCATGTGTCAGAGCATAGGCCTAAAGACCAAATTATCTGGGCTTAAATTCCAGTTCTGCCATTTACTAACTATGTGACCTTGAGAAAGTTATTTAAACTGTGTGCCTGTTTTCTCACATGTAAGGTGAAGGTCATAATAGTGTCTACCTAGTAGTTTGCCATGAGGATTAAATAAGTTTAATACATGTAATGCACTTAGGGACCAGGCGCATAGTAAGTGTTCAAAAAAATGTGATTATAATAGAGGTGTAGGGACTAGGAAAATGTATATAATGTAAGTCAATTTTTATCTAGATTGCAGTGTAAAATCTGGACATTTTTTTGAGAGTGTAGGGCCCTTGTACCCATCACTCCCCCTTCATGATAGGAATGGCCCTTGGGGTAGGAGGAGGTTGAGAATGCTGTTCCACCTCTGTTATTTGAACAAGTAAGCAATTCTAGAAAGAGGAAGAAAATGGGATGAAAGAAAAACATTTGTTTCCCATTTTTTTTTTTTGGTTTTAAAATAAGTGTCATGGGCATTCGAAGGCCAATAGGTACAGGAGACACATTTCTAAGTATAGGAGCCTGGCCTTGCTGGCTGGAGCTCCAGGATTACTATTCCACCTCCCTGGACCTTCAGCCAGTTCTTCCTTCTGTGGTTCTTATCTCTGTAAAACTGAGACCAATAAGGAGGCAGATGAACGTACAGCAGCAGGTCATTTTTCCAAAGTGGGACTCAATGCATCTACATAACTATGTTCAAAGTTTGGATGTATTAACTCTAAAAGAGCAAGGCAGTGTAGTAGTTACCTCCCAAAGAAGCGATCTTTGTCCACGTAATGAACCTATGTGATGCGTTGGGGGAGCTTAGTGTAGCTAGTCCCTCCGGCTGCCTGGGGGAGCCTGTGCCGACAGGCAAGAACGCCTTGAATTGTAGCTGCTTCCTCACCGGTGTAAAGAGGCATGTGGGCTCACCTGCATTTGTTAAGTTTTCAAGGCCTTTTTTATTTTCAATTGATGGAAAAGATTGTCATGAACACTGAATAGCTGGTTTTAGTTTTTAGAAACATTTATTCCTTAACCTATAATACAGTAACTTATCTTGGTGAAGCGTAAGTTGGCACTTTTTAATATTCATGAGGCTGAAAACTGTTATTTCTCCCTCCCAAAGCAGACTGAAGGCTTTTGGAAAAGAGCTATACTAGATGTAGGTTTTACAGGGTTTAGTGTTTGAGTAGTTCGCAGATCTCCTTCCTGTTACTAGCTTTCATGAAGTAGTATTGGCAGTCTGTTAAACCCTTGATGGATCAGTGCTGTTAAGTGGTCCTGGGTAATTTGTTTCAAGTTAACTTTTATTCCAGTTCGTTAATTTCCTGAAACCCAGGCATGAGCAGTGTGAGCTCCAGGTCCATGTGTTGGCTCACCATTGCTTTGATAAATCATTGCCACAGTTAAGAGTGTAAAATACAAACATCCACGTATCCACATGCAACACCTGACCTTGTTCTTTTAGGAATGTGTCCTGAAAACCCACTTGTGGGGTGCCTGAGTGGCTCAGTTGCTTAAGTGTCTGACTCTTGATTTCAGCTCAGGTCATGATCTGAGTGTTGTGGGATCAAGCCCCCGCATGGGGCTCTACATTTAGGAGGAGTCTGCTTGAAATTCTCTCTCTTCCTCTATCCCTCTCACTCCCTGCTCGGGCACACTCACTCTCTCTAAATCAATCAATCAATCAATCTTTTTTTTTTTTTTAAAGCCTTCTTGTACTGCACACACAGTACAGCTGCATATCGGGGTACTCCAAATGTAAAGAGCATATTTTATCCAAAACTTAGATGAGCAGCTTTACACTTGCATTCAGAATGAGTATAAAGAATACTCTCATGGCATGTAATTCGCATAGGCCTGATTTCTTGAAACTTAAAAACAGGAAACACAAGTCTTACATTCTCACAGATAATAAATGTTTAACCAGAAAATGTCTTTGGGGGGCGCCTGGGTGGCTCAGTGGGTTAAAGCCTCTGCCTTCAGCTCAGGTCATGATCCCAGGGTCCTGGGATGGAGCCCCGAGCCCTGCATCATTGCATCATCGGGCTCTCTGCTCAGCAGGGAGCCTGCTTCCCAGGAAGAGGGAGATTATGCCTGCCTCTCTGCCTCCTTGTGATCTCTATCAAATAAATAAATTTAAAAAAAATCTTTAAAAAAATGTCTTTGGTTGTCTGTGACATTTATGAATGTAGATTCGAAAATGTGCTTTTTTTTTTGTATGTATGTATGTATTTATTTATTTATTTATTATTTATTAGAGGGGGTGGGTGGGAAGGGACAAAGGGAGAGGGAGAGAATCTTAAACAGGCTTCATGCCCATTGTGGAGCCCGATTTGGGGCTTGACTTCATGACCCCGAGATCATAACCAGAGCTGAAATCAAGCTCAGCTTAACTGATGGAGCCACCCAGGCGCCCCCAAAAATGTGCTTTTAAAATAGCTGTCTTCTTTCTAAATCTTGTCACAAAGATCCCTTTTTTTTTTTTTTTTTAAGCTTCATTGTTCCAAAACTCTCTGCGCTCTCAGGCATGTATGTGACACCCACATTCAGTCTGTTACTCTCTGTCTGGAGTGTCTGGTTGTTAATCTGAGATCCTAAGGAAGAGGAGAGCACAGTAGTGGCTCAGTGTGGCAGGAGGAACAGAATTCCCTGTTAACCCTGGGAGACAGCCCCAGTTCTACCCTATGTCTGGTCACCTTCCCCTTATGCACCCAAGCTTGAACATTCTGTTTTTCTCTTGAGAAGATCGTTCACTTGATTAGTAACTAATCCACCTGTACGTCCTTGGGCAACGTGACCTCTGAATGTTAACGTCCCTTGCTATGAAAGGAGAAAGCCCTGCACTGGCTACCGAGCACTGGTTAGCGCCATGGTGATGGCTCAACTAGGTAGTACATGGAGACTAGAGCAGGGAGGAAGGCGCCTCACTACAGAAGCCTCAGCTGTTGAGTTCGCTCTGAGAATTGAGAGCGGCCAAGTCTTGTAAACTGGAGAAATGTGAGAGAAGTCACCCTAAGCAAACAACACTTAATGCGATCCGGGGGAAAACAAACAAAAGCCTCAATTGTCAAAAAGGAGGGGTTCCGGTTTGCAGCAAGCTAATCAATTACTTGTGTGTCCCGCCCTGACTTTTTCACCTCCTCCATAGACTCCACCCTCGTCACCGGAGAGGAGGGAGGTCGTGGGGAGGAGACTCAAGAGGTTGCTCTTACCAAAAATAAAAAAATCGGGAAGGCACTAATAAGATATTAGGCATTACTAGTTTGGCACTTCCCAGAGGAATGTAATACCAACACAAAACAAAGAAATAGCCTCCTTGAAACCATAGAGATCCCAGTGCTGCAGAGGGTAAGAGCAGAATTGAGCAGAGAAATTACTGGAGACTCCTTAAATAACTATAAAAGGGACAACAGATGAAATACAGCTTGTTGCTTTTAGTTTTTCCACACTTACCCTGAAGCCGAGGTCCCATACATAAATTGTCTAGAATAACACCTGGTGTAAAGGATCTCAAGACATTTAAGTTCTCTTCCCTTCTCCCATTATCAAATCCACCCTCCATGATTTCTCTGAAACGTTCAACACAGATATTTACCCTTTCTTTCTTTCTTTATTTTTATTTATTTTTTTGTCAGAGAGAGAGAGAGAGAGAGAGAGAGCGAGCACAGGCAGGCAGAGGCAGAGGGAGAAGCAGGCTCCCTGCTGAGCAAGGAGCCCAACGTGGGACTCGATCCCAGGATGCTGTGGACCATGACCTGAGCCGAAGGCAGCCGCTTAACTGACTGAGCCACCCAGGCGTCCCTCTTTTTTTTTTTTTTAAGATTTTATTTATTTATTTGACAGGGATCACAAGTAGGCAGGCAGGCAGAGAGAGAGGGGAAAGCAGGCTCCCCGCTGAGCAAAGAGCCCGATGCGGGGCTCGATCCCAGGACTCCGAGATCATGGCCTGAGCTGAAGGCAGAGGCTTAACCCACTGAGCCACCCAGGCGCCCCACAGATATTTACTCTTTGAGTTAACAAACAGGTACAGAAACGTATCCGTACACGTCCAGTATACACATTTGTACTCTCTTAGCTACTAGGGCCAAATCAATCAATCAGATGCAGTCTGTACCCTTAAGCAGCTCACTTATCCATAATGTGGTAGACAGGCAAAAAGAATTGCAACTCTAGGACAAGTGCAATAATTAAGGTTTGAATTAGCTCCAGCGGCTGTACGAAGGACAGTATGGTTAACTCAGGGTTGATCAGGGTCACGAGTGCAGGAGGGGACTCTTCTGCCTCACTGCCTAGTTTCACTCATGGTACCATCCTCTCACCATCTTTAATTCCTTCTGCCACTTCATAAAACCAATGGGTCAGAGAATCCCCCATCAGAGGGACTCACAGTCCTTCTCCCCTTTCTGTTTTTACTGCTATCCCCTCAGGTTCGGGCCTATTTACCTCTAATTTATGCTCCCATCATAGTCTCCCACTTCCGGTGTGTCTCCACACAAGTCTGTGCAAACAGTGGTGACAGAGCACTTTGCTAACTCAGAGCTCTGAACCGTTCATCCTGCTCAGAAACGTCCCCAGAGCCTGCTGGACATTCAGTATCATTGCCAGTACACTCCTGTCGCTCGTCTCTTGCTCTTTTGCCGAAGTGGATGTTTCTGGATATACAGTGTGTATTTTTTTTTAAAGATTTTATTTATTTATTTGACAGAGATCGCAAGTAGGCAGAGAGGCAGGCAGAGAGAGAGGAGGAAGCAGGCTCCCCGCTGAGCAGAGAGCCTGACCTGGGGCTCGATCCCAGGACCCCGGGATCAGGGTCTGAGCTGAAGGCAGAGGCTTTAACCCACTGAGCCACCCAGTGCCCCAATATACAGTGTTTTACTGCTCCTGTCTTTACTCATGATCTTTTCATATAGTGGGCAGTTGTGGCAATAACTTCTGTCCTTCATCAGACCCTCTCCCAATTATCTGATAAAGACCAAATTTCCCCAAACCCACTGCACTGACCCTTCAGCCTAACTGCTCCACGTCCTGAGCTGCAATTTAGGGGGTGAGAGTCACATGACCCAACCTACCCCACCCTCCCCAGCACCCTCCTGGATAAGAGGCACTACTTCTCTAGGATAGCTAATGCTAATGGTGAAATGAGCCTTGAGTTCCCAAGAGCAAAAGTCAACCCAGAGGAAAGGAGATTCTAGAAGCAAAGAGAGAAACTGGGATTCACTTTGAGCCTCTGGAACCAACCATGCCTAAAGCCAGCTGTACTTCCTGGACTCCCCAGTTATATGACCAAGTTAACCTTGGTTTGGGATTTGGGTTTCTCTTCCCTGTAGTGGAGCAGGTCCTAACTGGTGGAGTGTTCAAGATTTTCTGCTCTTTAAACCCTACTACTCCTTTCTTAAGATCCTTTTCAACCACTGCTTTCCTCAGGAGGTGATCTGCTTTCTAAGTCTTCATTTTGTCCATAATACCAGCCCAATCATCTTAGCAGTTGACTTACAAGCTTTCTAGAACAGTGTTGGTTGCTGATCATACTATGGAAATCTTAATCTACCAAATTACAAAAGTAAACATCATAAAACTAGTCAGAAAGCAAAAGCAAGGAAACGAAAACCTGTTGTGGGAATAGTTTGATTTCATGTGTTAACAAAGGAACAAATCCACCACCTTTGCACCCAGAAAATGTTCAAGCCTCCACCTCTTGATGAATTCCATCCTAGAATTCTTATTTAGTGGAAATAACTCAGGAGTCAAGAAGATGAATTGCTTAGGAGAGAGGGTAGATGCTGGAGCTGGACTAACCCCCAAGGTTAGGGGATGCCTAAAAAGTGAAGGGAAAGTTACAACATGTATTAGGAGAGTTCCTTAGGCAATGAGGTGTGAGGCCCGGCAAGCAAGATTAGGGATGGAAAGGGTCATCTAAGAAAGGTTAAGCTTCGTTGCTGCTTTTTTCCTGGATGATGGGTAAAGGCCACATTTTGTGTGGAGTTTTAATTTTTATCTCTTATTGTCATTCCCTTTAGTGACACAGCTTTCAGGAAAGTGACACCTGGGTGAAAGTGAAGCAGAAAGTGAAGAGGCCAGTGTGAGAAATGTATTTGCCCACATTACCCTCTGGGGAGGCTCACAGGAAGAGAGCAGTGCTCTCTGCTTGGGGCCAGGTCTGGAAAGGCCAGGCGGAGCTTACTGGATGGACTGGGCAGAGCTGGAAGACCAGGGAAGGCCCCTATACTGGGTGGCCACTCAGAGGGATGCAAGATAAAATCTCCCCTTTCCCAGTATATGCCGGAGGGGAGCCCTGCCATAGGGGCACAGTTGACTCTTGGGGATTTGAGATGTTACAAATACAATACACATTCCACTGGACTTTAGATGTACTAGTCCAGAGCAAGTATTTGCAAAGATTGCAACGAGCCTGATTTTTTCTATATTACCAGATTTGAAACTGTCAATACAATTTTTACTCATATCATATTATTCCAAATAAATTGGTAAGGTAGTTTTAAAAATTGTGACTTCTTTTATGGGATGGCTAAAGTTTTTCTGTTGTGATTATACACATATCCTAAAACCAAATTGAGATTTTAAAAATATATATCTAAAATAACAGCATGCATCTCAAAAGCTTCCAGAATTATCCCTAAATCTCACAAGGGCTAATTTATGAAAGACCTAAGGCAACCATTCACTTTCTGGTCCCACAATAGAGCTCTAGGTTGATTTTAAATACAGCTTTCATGATTGACAGATGACTGGCCCCAGTTATAGGAGAATTAAATTAGCAACCAGTAGGAAACCAGATTAAACGGCGGTTTGCATCTGGATGGGCTCAGGACTGTCAAAACTGATATAAGTGCTGTTTATGTGATCTTGCTTAATGTGATCAGAGCTAACCTAAGACTTTAGCTAATATTGCCACTTAGCAATTCAGAGTTTTGCATTTAGATAAAGATCTCTGCCCAGACCTGTGTGATGTGAGCAGAGAGAATGATGGTGTGTGTGTGTCTATAAGGAAGGGTGAAGGCTGTAAGTAGGTTTATAATTAATTGATAAAAGGCTGGAAGAATTGTACAGCTTTATTTTTCTTACCAGTGTCTCTAGAACACAGGCACATCTTGCCAGATAGCCTTGAAAATGTCACCGTAATTCTAGAGCAAAAAGAATGGCATTGTTTGCTGTCCTTCCTTGAGGACCTGGCAAGGAGAGTGGAATTCTGTAAGGAGAGAGCCCAGAACTGAGGCCTCTTCATCTTCCTGTCTCAGGAAGAGAATGAAATGGCTCCAGCTTAGGAATCTCCTCAGAAATGTTTCTCCAACCGCAGGAGAGTTCAGGCAACTCTCAGGCTGACCCATGAGGTCCCAGGGTGTTTTGCCGCCGAGCATGGACTGTGATTCGGAGAGTGGCCGCTCGGAGTCCCCGCCGGTGGTCCTGTCCCTCTCCTGACTAAAGATTTGCCTCGGCATCTTTTGGTGGGAACGTTCTGGGCTAGATGCAGGCCAGATGGTGAAGGCAGAAGTCCACCCCTGCTGCTGACAGGCTGAGTCCTTGCGCAAGTCCCTCAGTCTGAATTTGTTTCTTCGCCTGTAAGGTGGGGATGGTGGCCACGGTGGTGGTATTTGTTCTGTCCACCCACAGGGTTCTTAAGGCAGTCAGACAGGAAAACGGCCGTGAGAGCCAAAGGTCCACTTGAAAGCCGAATGGAAGTGTGAGCTACTGTGCTTGGTGCTCACTTTTGGCAAAAGGCGTGATTCCTCCTTCCACCGACGCAGCCAGGCACACTCCACTCGGGGAGTAAACAGGCGTTTCTCCAGGACTGCGAGCTCTCGTCTGTGGATCTGCTTCGTCTCTGAACGGGCAGGTGTGTTTAGCTGAAGGTCTGCAGAAGGGCGTGGGGATAGTTTCCCTTGGTCTCTCAGGGCCTTTTCCCTTCAGCCTCTAGTTGATCTTGGGCCCCATTTTATCAATCTTTGCCATCACTCTTTCTTTTCACAGGAGATATGGAGAGAGAGAGTCACCATGTCTCCTCATTGGTGGCCGGTGGGCCAGGCCTCGAGGCAGGTAGGGGGATACTACCGCATTGTGAGCTTCGGACTGGCATGGACAGGAACCAGTTCCTGGAAGGAGTTAAATGCTATAGGACAGAGCCCAAGACATGCTAGTCATTTTATAAATACTTTCTCTTTCTCCCCTCCACCACCTCCTCCTTACTACTACTACTACTACTACTACTACTACTATGAGAGCATAGAGGATGGTTTTGCAAATGTGTTTCCTTTGACTTCTCCAACCTTCCTCAACTGCACACTGTGGCTTATTTCTTTAAGGTTGCAGGTCTTCCTTAGGAAGACTTTAGGGTTGCAGGTCTTCCAAAGCAGGTGATAAACCCTGCTCTGTCTTGTGGGAGCCCCTAGCCCATCGGAAGTCCAGCTATGGAGACCAGGGCATTAGACATTGGGCTTGCAGAGGTGCCAAGGCACCTCAGGTCCTGGCTCATCGGACAGGGCTCTCCCCAGGGCTGAAACTCACCGGAGGGCTCAGCTGCAGGAACCTCCACTGGTGTTTGCTCTCAGCCACCAACTTTGCTCAGAGAGAGGAAGTTCTGCAGCTGCCTGGACGGGCAGGTCCTGAAGATGGTGGCGACGTTGGGCAGGGTGCCGAGAATCCTTCTGAGATGGCCTTGCGTACTCTGTCTTCAAAGCATCACCCCACCCCTTGCAGCTGGAGAAGCTGTGGCACGCCGCCCCCAGCTGGGTCCTGGTTCCAGCGTCGGGCCTCCAGACACTGAGGAAGTGCTGTGCATGCTGATTCAGGCTCTGAGCTGCCCACGGCTCAGAGCCCATTTGTCCACTGGCGCCTTCTTCCTTCCAAGGACACCAACCTCTTCAACAAAAGAGAGCCCCAAATACTCATTACATTCATTTTATGTAAACCCCCAGTCATGGCACAGGAGCCAAAGATCCCCTTTGGTCCTTGCACTTGACTCTGACTTTGTTGATTCGCATTATGTAAGTGCTGGGTGGAAACGGGAAGGAGTTTGTCTAGCCCAGAGGCCTCTCCAGATGCCTCTTTTATTTATTTATTTTTTTAAGATTTTATTTATTTATTTGACAGACAGAGATCACAGGTAGGCAGAGAGGCAGGCGGAGAGAGAGAGGAGGAAGCAGGCTCCCTGCAGAGCAGAGAGCCCGATGTGGGGCTCGATCCCAGGACCCTGGGACCATGACCTGAGCCGAAGGCAGAGGCTTTAACCCACTGAACCACCCAGGCGCCCCAAGATGCCTCTGTTTTAAAGAATCTCTTCTGTTTGTTCATAGTGGAGCTTTGGTGACATTTTTTCATGTTTCTTGTCCATGCATCTTGCTAACGCCGCGGTCCCCTCCGTGAAGACAAGAACAGCATCTCACATCCTGCATGATCCTTGCACTTATTACTGGAGGAAGATTCCATTATCCAGGGCAGTAATTAATCCAACTGTCCTTTCTGGAGCACCTGCGATGTGTGACTAGGCCCGAGGGAATATGAACGTAAGCAGATGTCAGTGCAAAGTGAGGCCATAGAGTGGAGAAAGTGTAGTAGCTTCTTTCATAGAGTTTGGTACGAGCAAGAGCGTTAGGGTTGAGAGAAGGCAGGTAGGAAAGGGTAAAAGGGGAGAGATGGTGGCTGAAGACAAAGGAGGGTTCCTGGGGGGAGGGGCATGACGTGAGATTGGGAGAATCCCAGATGGAAGGAATGAGATCCAGAGCACAGGCTTGGGCAGATGAATTGGTTCTGGAAAGAAGAGGGTCCCCCCTTAGGTAGACTAATGGAAGGAAAGAAGGAAAGAAGAGGGAGCTGCATTCGGGCATGGATGTGGAGGGGAAAGGTGTTCACCACTAATTTCCTTGGGTTTTCACTGTTAAGTGAATCAAAAAGGAGACTTGGGTCCCCACATGAAGGAGCTTATGCTGCTAAGGATCCATGGCTGGGGTGACTTTTCTGTGACACAGAAACGGCTTTGTGGCCTGATGGGGGAAGATCCCGGAAAAGGGAAGCTAAAGAAAAGCAAAGCTGGGAAACAGTTATCCCAAGGGTCCTCTTTCCCTCGCTCCCTTGCCCTCACCCCAAGTACCAGGATCCTGAGGCCCCCAGGGGGCATCCCACTGAACTGGCCTTCCCCAAGTTCCCAAGTACCCCTGGCCAACCTCCCCTCTTCCCTCAGAAGGCCCCTTGCTGGTGACCTATCTGTCAACTAAGTGCTGCTTTGTTTCGGCTGGTGCTGCCGGCTTTGGGTGCTTTTCTCTCAGATAACAGCATGATATTCTTGGGGGGTGGGGAGGTCCCAGGAGCTTTTAGTTCACACAGACTTTACATCAGCTCTGGATCAATATTCCAAATTGTTAATTCTCAGAGACCGTTCAACAAAGTATCAATTTACCATATGGCCAACTTGTCAAATTTACCAAAATAACCAGTTTCCCAAAGCTTGTTTCAAGGCGTATTCAATGTATGAATATATTCATGCATATATTTGTCTCAAATATAGTCAGTGAATATAAATATATGCCTCATGCATAGTCAATGATTCTGAAGATGTCCAACAAAGAGGAATATATTTTTCTGGTGAACGTGGTTAATATGTATTTATTATGGGCTGGATTGTGCCCCTCTGAAATTCATATGTTGAAGTCCTAACCCCCAGTACCTCTGAAGGTATGTTTGGAGATGGAGTGTTTTTAAAGAGGTAATTAAGTTAAAATGAGGTCATTAAAGTAGATCCTAACCCCATATAACTGGTGTCTTTATAAGAAGAGATTAGGATGCTGACGGGCGCAGAAGGAAGACAATATGAAGACATAGGGAGAAGACACGGCCATCTACAAGCCAAGGACAGAGACCTCAGAAGAAACCAAGCCTGCCAGCACCTTTATCTTGGACGTGTAGCCTCCAAAACTGTGAGAATATACATTTGTGTTGTTTAAGCCCCCCAGCCTGTGGTACTTTGTTATGGCGGTCCTAGCACACTAGTGCAATAATATCATGGCTATATTTTAAAATATAAGATATATTTCATCAGTATTTTAAGGAATGATTTGTTAAAAGATTTGAGTTTTAAAGCACTTTAGTCCCCTCAAATATATTCAAGAAGAAGATATTCATTTAAATTTTAAAAGTCTTAACATAAATCTGTTCAAATTCATTGATTCTTTTCAGGAAGAATATTTCTTCAAACAAGATTTTGATAGATGTGGCAGATCAGTCATTGATTTACAGCCAGTCTGGCTGCTGTCCTGATTCCACACGTGATCAGGCTGTCCTCTCTGCAGAGGGGCTGGCAGTGTGGGACGTGGGGGGTCTACACAGAAATTCTCCTTGCACTCTGTGAGTGCACACCAGGCACAGTGCTAGCTGCCTTCCCAAATGGGATTCCCCGAATTCTCACAACAGGCTTAGGAGCTAGACCAGTATCCCACGGTACATACCAGAATATCAGAATTCAAACCACTTAAATAACTCCACCCCTGGTCACAGAGCTAATCATTAGGGAGAACATTCCCTAGTTCTGATAGATCTAGACAAGTTAAGTCCCAGCTCCGCTATGTCCCAGCTGTGTGACCTAAGACAACTGGATTAACTTCTCTATACCTCAGTTTCTTTGTTTATAAAATGGGAACAATACTGCTTCCCATCGGATGGGGTTGTTGAGTGGATTAAATGAAATAATGTCTGTGCTTGACACAGAGCCTCGCATGTACAAAGTCCTCCGATGTTAGCTGTTGCTATCAACTTAGGAAATATAATAAGTAAGTATAACATTAGACATTATACAGCAGTGTTTCAAAGTGCTTTCAGTTTTTGAGATGCGGAAATTGAGGCTGAGAGAAGTTGAGGAACTTAGTTGGAGCCCTACAGTCTTCTGTTCTGATTGGTGAAGCCCACCCACATTAATGTTAATTTAATTAACACTAACATTAATTAATTTAAATGTTAATCTCTTCTGACAACACCATCCCAGAAGCATCCAGAATGGTGTTTGACCAAGTATCTGGGCACTGTGGCCCAGCCAAGTTGACAAATAACCGACTCACCATCACAACGTCTTTGCCCAGCTCCGTCAAGATTTTTCCAAGAGCTTTCGCTTGTCACTGAACTTAACCCCTAGTCCCCAGGTGCCCTAGCAAAGGGAGGAAGGGCTGTGGGAGAAGGCTGAGTCTTGAGCCCTGCTCACTCCATCTTTTCTCATTCAGAAGAAAAATGCTGGAATGTAACAATGTACTTTATTGTATCAGATTGGTAGGGTTGTAGTTGAGCATTTTTTCCCCCTTTAGTCATTTCATTTGATATGGTTGTAATGTTTTCATTATATATTAACTACAAGGTTGCATACAACCGAATGAACCAGAGGGAAAATGTGTTCATAATCTTCTCTTTAATTATGGCACTTGTTTAAGGTTTGCTTAAATGTTGTTCTTTTTTTTAAAAAATCAATTTTATTGAGGTAGAACTGCTGACTTCAAAACTAGATTTTTATAGCACTCTGTATGTTTGTTGAAACTCAAAGCTATAGTCTGCACAAACGGAAATCTCCCCATCTTGTGTGTCAGAGGAAGGACACATCTTGGAGACTGGCCTAAAGTGCAGGGGCAAAAAATCACCCTTTTACGAGTTAAAACTATAAAACAGAAATCATAAGGCAACAGTTGTGTGGCAGTATTCATTTTATTATAATTATTAGGTAAGCTTGCTAAGGTCAGTAAGTAGAAATTCTCCTCCAGTAAACAATGAGAATAATACTACTGGAGGAATATTCGGCTGTCCAGATAGCTAAAGTGTGCCAAAGGAAGGACTCTTAATAAAAACTAAACCCTTACGGGACTCCTGGGTGGCTCAGTTGGTTGGGCAGCTGCCTTCGGCTCAGGTCATGGTCCCAGCGTCCTGGAATCGAGTCCCATATCGGGCTCCTTGCTCGGCGGGGAGCCTGCTTCTCCCTCTGCCTCTGCCTGCCACTCTGTCTGCCTGTGCTCGCTCTCTCTCTCTCTCCCTCTCTCTGACAAATAAATAAATTAAAAAAAAAAAAAAACTAAACCCTTATATTTTTCATTGCCTCATGTCGCAGGAAAGCCAGATCTCATCCTTCTCACTGAGACCGAGAGAAGTTCCAAGTTATATGACAGCCAAGTGGTAGGGAACCGATGACACCCACATGGTCTTTTACAATCCAACCAGCATCTTTGTCGGTTGCCTGGGACTCACAGCTCTGGCGCTGGAGTGCAGGGGTGAGTGGGGGAGAACGCTGGACCAAAAGTAAATTAAGGCCATTGTTGCTCATCTGCTACCTCAAAGGAAGATAGTTCAAAAATCCACAATGCCTATTTTGAGTTAGGGACTTATCATCTAAATGGGCAGGGCTGCCCAGAACTGGTAAATACAGAAGGTGAAAAGAGGATGAGCACTTTAACACAATTTACAGATCACTGCTTTTCTCACCACCACCAACAAAAAAATCTCCCAAACCTTGAGGAATGAACGTGGAGAAGGGGGAAGGAAGGAGCAGCGCTGGTGACAGGTTTTCTCTCTGAGAGGAGGGAGTCACACCATCAGAGCTGTGAAAATGAATCATGTCTCTTCTATCAAGGCTTCACACAGATTTTCTGGGAAACCTGTCATTGAGGATACAATAGAGAGGACTGTCCTTTTTGGTAGCTTTGCGTTTTCAGAAGGAAACAGAGTAAATCAATTTGGGGATTTATGAAATTGCAAATTAAGATAAAAATTAAGGTGTGTAATGTGACTTTTGTGGGCTACATTTCCCTTTTCAGGGGGGCAGCAAAGCCAGCCTCGCTGAAGGAGAAATGTCAGATCTGGTTGCCAACAGTGTAAGGGGTGATGGTTGTGGTCCCATCTTTCATGCTAGGAGTGGCCCTTTTCAGAAAAGTGCTAAAGACCATCATCCATACAGCAGCTCTCAGGTTACGGGACAATCCCATGTGCGTCATTATAGTTAAGCTTCCCTAAAATGGATTTCTGATGCCTGTCTTCTCAATGAGATAGTTTAAGGCCACAGCCAAGGGCACACATTAACTCAAAGCCTATGCTCTCTCTACCTCAGCACAAAGTAGACAGACCCACTCAGTCTGTGGGAGAGGTGCAGAGTGGATGATGTGATTTCTTATTGGCTCCTTGTTAAGAAGGAGACCAACTGGGGTGCCTGGGTGGCTCAGTCGGTTAGGTGTCTGTCTTTAGCTTGGGCCAGGGTCCTGGGATTGAGCCCCAAGTCAGGTCCAGCTTCCTGCTCAGTAGGGAGCCTGCTTCTCCCTCTCCATCTCCCTCTTCCCCACCCCCCACTGCACCTATTCTCTGTGTCTCTCTCTTTTTCTCTCTCAAATAAATGGATAAAAGCTTTAAAAGGAAGAAAAAAGGCCGGGGAGACCATTTTGCCTGGAACTAAAGGGTTTTCCAGGACCTGGGAGACTCCTGGGCAAATTGAGACAACTGGTCTCCTTACTTATTATGTTACCAGACTCATAGGAGATTCCTCAGGAGTCACACTGGGCAGTAAAAGTTTTAGGACGACAGTTCCATATGCATGGATTTGCATAGAATTTACTTCTACTCAAACAATATTTGCAAGCATTTTAAAATTTAACATCTTGCTATTCTAAGATTGTCATTTTGACTACTTTTTCTTCCCCGTTTCTTTTTCTTTATTGTTGTCTCAAATCCCCAAGGGGTGGATGTGGAGGAAGGATAGAAAAAGGAAAAAAAAATAGTAAAGACAGAATTTGCTCCCATATTTAAAATGTGGTCTTGGTTGCAGTATGTGGAGGACTGATCTATAGTAGTAATTTGAAAACCTAAATATTAGGGGGGTTAGGCGGCCCCTAAGATAGCCCCCAGTGATTCCTGCATCTTGGTATTCATGCTCTTCTGAAATTGTCTTCCTTTGAGTGTGGTCTAGATTGGGATTTGTCTTGGGGAAGCCCCTGCCTCCCAGATCCCTAGCTCTGGGGAAAGTCAGAGACCCATGTGGTGAGGAGTTGATGTTTCCAGCCAAAACCCAGCAAAGACCCGAAGCCTGCTGAAGGCCATGCAAAGGAGCCTATGAGCGATTCTCCAGCTCCAGTGGAATCTTGAGATGATCACAGACTGAACCAACACCTGACCACAACATCACAAGAGACCCTGAGCCAGAATCATAGAGCTAAGTCCATCCCTATTCTTGGCCCACACAAACTCTGAGCTAATAAATGTTGGTTGTTTTCAGCCTCTGTGTTGGAGGGCAATTTACCCAGAAGTAGTACATGTACAGAGACTAATACAAATGGGCATCAGAATCACCTAAATAACAAGTGGATAAAATGTGGATTTCTGGGACCCACCCGCGGAGATTTTATTGGTAGATGTGCCCCGAAGTCCTTCCTTTCAGCAATCCCGGGAGAACCAGAACTGAGCAAATTTTTGCTTAAGAGCACATCTCTAGAATAAACACTCCCTAGAAAGGTCTAGAGGGAGGGATCATAAGGGAGGTACGGCTGCTGGATAAAATACAGGACACACAATTATATTTGAATTTCAGATAAATAACAAGATGTTTCCACATAAGTTTGCCCCGTGCAGTATTTGGGACATATTTATATGGAAACATTATTTGTTATCTGTAATTCAAATTTAACTGGGTATTCTATGATTCTATGGCTCAAAACTATCCAGAGATAAGGCCCCACTGTAAGTGAAGGCCCAATGGAAGCAAAGTGGTGCCTTCTTTTGGCAAATGGCAGGATTTTCGTCCCTGAGGGGCTGGTGAAGAGGGCTGTAGTCTGGGGGCCCATGGTCTGTCTCCTTAGAGGGTTTAGGGGAGCTGCTCAGGAAGCCCTCCCTCATGGCCTGCCCCAACCCTGGGGGGTGGGGCTGGAGACCCAAGACAGGGGCACAGGGATGGTGGCTGGCCCCTTGGTGCCTGAGCGGTGGGAGTGAGGAAGCCCAGTATGCCCAGCCCTGGGGAGAGGCTGGCCCCTCCTGTGTGGACGCTATTGCCCAGTGGGTGCCCCCCACAGTGCTGGGAACTTGCTCCTTTGGGTGCTGTGTTATCAGCCTTTTCCAGAGCAGTGAATGAATGCCAGGCTTCTCCCACATCCCTCCAGGAACTCAGCAGAATGCAGCTGCGCATAATAACTGTGTGCATTTCTTATTCTGAGTATGTCTGAGTATCTCATGAGTTCTATTTATTGCAGCTCTCCGCCCTGGAAAAGAGGAGGATGGTTCCAGAGACATTCCTTAATGACCGAGCTTTTAAGAACTCTGGCTTTTAATTCTTTTGTATGCACTTTCTTGTCACAGGGCACTGTCTTCATTTTGATGTGTTTATTTTCAGCTATGAAATGTCTTCAAAGAGATAGAGAATGAATGAGAATATGAGTGAGCATGTGTGTGTGTGTATGAGACAGAGAGAGAGAGAGAGATTGGCTGTCAGACTGAAGTGCTCCAAGCAGGGCTGGAAGATAAAGGCTCCGAACATACGCAGCGGCAGGAAAGTCAAAGACTCAACCATGGGCACTGAAACCAGACACAGAAGGTGAGGTCTCGTCCCAGGTGCTCTGGCCCCGCCCTGCTCTGAGGTCTGTAGCAAGCCAGTCCGCAGGAGGGGACCTCAGCTGCCTCTCTCCTGAGTGCAACCATGCAGAGCTCTGAATTTTTGTGAGGCAGGGAGGAGGTTGGGGATCAAATGTGCAGAATCTTTTTCTGCCGCGGGTGCTCTTGAGGGCTCGAGAACTCCTTGGGCGCTGGCTGCTTCCTAACACCAGCATGGCTGAAACAAAACCAACTGGAGGGGTGCCTGGCTGGCTCAGTCAGTTAAGGGTCTGCCTTCTGCTCAGGTCATGATCCCAGGGTCCTGGCACTGAGTCCCACATCGGGCTCCCTGCTCAGTGGGCAGCCTACTTCTCCCTCTGCCTTCTGCTCCCCCCTTGCTTGTACTCTCTTTCTCTCTCTCTCTCTGACAAATAAAATCTTAAAAAAAAAAAAAAATGGAATAGTAGAAAATCCAAGGATGCTACTGCCATTTCATGCCAAGAACCTCAGGGGAATCGCACAGCTCAGTCCCAGGACCCTCACCACACCCGTGGCTCCCTCAGAGGGCCCAAGAGTCCCTTGGATCTAGTCACAGAAAATTGTATGGAGCCAGGAGGGGCCGGAATCCCCAGTTTCCACTTTGGCCTTAACCTTGGCCTCTCTGGGTAGCTGAAAAAATGAATAGCAGCCCCGGAGGTCTATCGTGAGCATTATCTGCAGTGATGTATGTGAGGCACTTAGCACTCAGGAAAGGGGAGCTGTTGGTGTTTCACTGTGTGTGTGTGGTTAGGTGTGTGGTGGCGATGTTGGGGTCAGCTGGCAGTGTTTCCATGTAGTTTAAACAAAAAGCCCAGCTGAGACTGGGTTCATATCTACTTAGAAAGAACCCCAGTTCATCGAAGGCAGCCCCTGTTTTGGAGATGACGAGAGTCGGAGGCAGACAGGTGAGGGCTTGTTCAGGATCCCACAGCTCTCACTTCCTGGAATTGCATATCCTGCCTGCACCGTGAGGAATCCACAGCACATGGAGCCCAGAACCTCCAGCGAGGCAGTCGCTCCCACAGCAGCCTCAGAGCTCCAATGGGTCCGTTCAGAAACCACTGTCACCGCTGCCACCACCACTGTGAGCACTTAAACTTCTTGCGAATGAATGAATGAAAGTGCCACACACTCACCTCCTGAGAGAAGAACTAATAAGTAAGCACAAAGGCAAGTCTGGGTTTGAAATGAATGACTCCGGAATTCTGAAGTGATTTTGAGATAAAACAAATAATGGTTTACATTAATTTGCATCGCACTAGACAGCGTTGCTTAGGAAAAACTGCTCTGTTGAATGTAGGAGACAAAGATCAGGTCTATTATTTTAATTCATGGCCTTGGGGAGCTTGGAGAGGGAAGAGGCAGGGAGGGGTTTGAAGCTTTTAATGCTTACTGGGCAGAAATAGGACTTTGTCTGAAACAGACTAGCTTTTAAGGATGGAGCATTGCTGGAGTACTTGGTATGTGTTTTACTTGTATTTACATGTTTAATCTTCATGATAGTCTTGGGAGATAGGTGTTGGCATGATCCCATTTTACGGATGAGAAAACTAAGACCAAAGAGTAACTTATTCAAGATCAAATAGCTAGTAAATGGCATCACCGGGACTGAACCTTAGAATCTGGCTACAGTCTTGCTCTTACTGACTATGCTGTGCCGCTTTGAGAGACCCAAGGTACCCAGCTTAAGAAACTGGGAACTACTGAGACATTCCTCATGAACATATCCTTTTCATCATATGACTATTCCAAGGTTAAGTGCACGGGGCTGAATTTCATGGTCCCTAATGCCCTAGTGTAGCTTCCCCTACCATACTGCTGGTCTGGAAATTCCCTGGAAACATGGGTGGGATCTTCAGTGTTCACCCTTTACTTTATGCTGCTGGATGAAAATCAGGGCCCAGCTCTGCTCTTCAACCCCCAAATGGTGTAAGGAGCCAGCACCAGGCTCAATATCCTAGATTTTTATAAAAAGATACTTCTATGTCGGGCTCTCTGCTCGGCGGGGAGCCTGTTTCCTCCTCTCTCTCTCTCTGGCTGCCTCTCTGCCTACTTGTGATCTCTGTCTGTCAAATAAATAAATAAAATCTTTAAAAAAAGAAAAAAGATACTTCTCTGAACCCGCCTCCAGGAACCCACCATCAGCTTAAAGGGAGCAGGTTGTGGCAGTGAAGAGAAAAAGGAAAGGGGGCAGTGGCAGCAAATCTATCCCAGTTTTTTCCCTGAGGTTCTAAAGAGGCACCTGGGTTCTGAGTCCCGTTTTTCCTTTGTTTTATTTATTTATTTATTTTTAAAGATTTTATTTATTTGACGGAGAGATCACAGGTAGGCAGAGGCAGGAAGAGAGAGAGGGGGAAGCAGGCTCCCTGCTGAGCAGAGAGCCTGATGCAAGGCTCGGTCCCAGGACCCTGAGATCATGACCTGAGCTGAAGGCAGAGGCTTTAACCCACTGAGCCATCCAGGTGCCCTTCCTTCCTGTTTTGATTCAGAGATAATGGTGTCATTGCTTCTTAAGACAAGTGAAATTATATGAGTCCTCAGAACTCTACCATAGACTCAGTAGCAAGTGAGTAATACATGGAGAAGAGGCACTTGCTGGTAATTTGGTTTAAATCAATAAATGCTCTGGTACCCTTTTTTAAAAAGTCTTATTTAGTTATTTGGGAGAGAGGGTGAGCAGGGTAGATGGGCAGGAGAGAGGGAAAGAGAATCTTAAGCAGACTGCACAGAGCCCAATACAGGGCTCGGTCCCACCACCCTGGGATCATGACCTGAGCCAAAACCAAGAGTCGGAAGCTTAACCAACTGCGCCCCCCTGGGGCCCTTCTATTACTCTTTTTATATGCAAGGGGACATCTGCGCACCACACACGCTGCACACACTGCCCATCCCTCTGCAACTTTATGTTTTCATTTAATGTGTCCTGTAGCACATTCTGTATTTAGTACTATCACGTAAAGCTTTACCTCCTTCTTTCTCATGACTTAATAGAGTTTCATTGTCTGTATGTATCAGAATTTACTGAACTATCATCTTTATTTTTTTTAAGATTTTATTTATTTATTCGACAGACAGATATCACAAGTAGTCAGAGAGGCAGGCAGAGAGAGAAGAGGAAGCAGGCTCCCTGCTGAGTAGAGAGCCCGATTCAGGCCTCTATCCCACGACCCTGGGATCATGACCTGAGCTGAAGGCAGAGGCTTTAACCCACTGAGCCACCCAGCCCCTATCATCTTTATTAAAGAACACTGTAACCATGTCTACTCTCATCCTCTTATAAATCATGCTGAAATTATTATTTCCACACACGTATGTACTTGTTTTGCCCTGGTTTTGTTATTGTGGGGGAAAAAATTCCTAGAAGTGGAACTATTAGGTAGCTCAGAGGATATTTGTATTTTAAATTTTAATATTTCCAAATCATCCTATAAGGAGGTTGCACCAACTTGCTCTCAGTGAGAAGGAATTTGAAACGGTGAATCCAGCACCCTTGTTATGGGACTGAATTCCCATATGAAATGCAGCTTTGCCATGTGGTATAGCAGGTAAGTCAGATGATGAGTATATGAAATGGCATGGATGCATTGGCCAAGGTATTTGGAGCTGGTGAGGGGGAGGGTGGCAGCTCGATAGACCCCTGGGGGTGACAATCCCCAGGAGAAAAATTGAGTGTAGTTTTCATGTCTGGCAACTGGTCGCTTGTGTGGGATATTTGCCATATCTCACTGGGACCGCTTATCTCTGTAAATCTTCTGATCCCCCACCCAGGCTGGTAAAGGGAATATCTGTGATTCAAACTTGTACACCTCACTGATACTTCAGATAAGCCTATGGAACTCAGCTCTGTAAAATCCACCGTTCCCTCCCAAATGTACACCTTAGCGCGAATTCCTGGGTCAAGGTCATCCAAGTCTCCTGAGAACCCAGCAAATCCTTTGATGTGTGACTTCCACAAACTCCCACCTCATCTGGAGGATTCTGTGTGTAACGCGGCCTTGGGACTTTCTGTCCTCATCTCAAGTTGTACAGTGGTAGAGAAACGAGAGTGGCGACAGACTTGTCCTTGGAGTAGACGAAAGCTATCAGCCACGGTATTGTTATAGATTAGCTGTGGAGTTCTGTGTAAATGCCACCCTCCTCCTTCATGACCAAGGACGGTAATAAATCAGCCACATTATTAACCTAGTCTGGATCTGTTATGATTTTTCTACATCCTCTCAAGATACCAATGGGTTGACAGCTAGCCTAATCTAAAATCATACTTAGATGGTAGAAAATACATTTCCTGCTGCGCCATGCCCATATTCTGCTAACAAAATGTGCTGAGTGTCTACCATGTCAGGCGGGGCCAGGCACCATGGGAGATATGCAAGAAATATCGGGGCGCCTGGGTGGCTCAGTCGGTTGGGAGTCAGACTCTTATTTCACCTCAAGTCACAATTACAGGGTCCTGAGATGGAGCCCGAGTCAGGTCCCACGCTGACCATGGAGCCTGCTTAAGATTCTCTCTCCCCGATGCTGCCCCCCTTCTAAAAAGAAAAAGAAATAAAAAGCAGTTGGATACAGGCAAATAGAGCAGAAAGGACTCGGTGCTAAGAAGAGCAGAGCTGGGGGCACCCGGGTGGCTCAGTGGGTTAAGCCTCTGCCTTCAGCTCAGGTCATGATCTCGGGGTCCTGGGATCGAGTCCCACATTGGGCTCCTCTCTCTCTGCCT